>PVJL010009838.1:9974-54079 GCA_004026885.1 Lyroderma lyra | reverse complement strand
CACCGTCACCACCGCCATCACCATCGCCATCACCGCCATCACCACCATCGCCATCACCGCCATCACCACCATCGCCATCACCACCATCACCGCCATCGCCATCACCACCATCACCATCACCATCACCATCACCATCACCATCACCACCATCACCATCACCATCATCACCACCACCACCACCACCACAGGTAGCTGTTATTTGTTGAGTGATCACTCAGTTTCAGGCACTGTTCTAAGCATTTACTTAATCCTAACAATCTTTTGAGCTAGGTGCAGCTATCATCTTCATTCTGTAGTTGAGGAACCCGAGGCTTGGGGTGTTTAATTACTTGCCCGAGTTCACCAGAGCCAGTGTGTTTAGCCCTTCTAGCATTTATGCTGCCTTCTCCCGTTGTTTTGCAGTCAGACCAGAGGCACTCCGTGCCAGGTGGGTGATCATCATTGCAGCAGGGCACACTCCGTTATTCACTATCCGTTATTTGACCCCTGTGACAAGTTGGAACACAGTTGAGAAGTAAGAAGTCTGAGAGCATACGATATAATAAAATATGGAGTCTGAGAGCAACTGACGCTGCTGCTGTCGGGTTCTCAGACTGTCAGAGACCCTCTCTCAGCGCCCATTTCCTTCGGGTTGTCAGGGTAACGGGGTTGGAGACATGCAGCTCACACACCAACAACAGCTACGAGCTGAAGCTTACATAACAAGAGAAGAAACAGAAGAAACTATAAATGTAAAGCCCGAGGGCTTGAGTTGGTGCTCACAACATTAATACAATACATTGTTTTCTTGTTAGGAATAAATGTATCTTTGTTTTTAAAAGATACTCATAAAAACTGGTAAAATTAAGTGTTGGCCTCCAAAGAGATAGGCAGGCGGTATCCGAAAGCTTTGCTCCTGACAAGGTAGGCAGGCCGGTGGGCAGGCTGGGAGGCCATGCCCTGCACCCCACAGCTGGTTCTCAGGAACACTGTGGCCAAGGCGTAGGGACCGTGCTTTTCCCCACCTTCTTTCTCTGCATGCTGCTGCTGGGGCTGGAAACATTTTCATGCTTAAGATAGCGGGCCTCCCGTTCTGAGCCAGTCACACTTGAAAACTGTCCCTTGAAATGATCTAAACTTAATTTCTGGCCATTTTGTTTCAGAAATACGAACTTCAGGGGGTCTTTGTTCTTAACTCTAAAACTTAATCTGTTTGGGAAAATTCCATCTACTCTCTGTAGAAATTGACTCGGACATGGCTCCTGTGAATCATACAGTTGTTATTATCTCTGAACACTGTAAAAATGAACTTTGAAACAGTTGGGTAGGACCCAAACAGAAAGTGATGCATGGCTTGAAAATGGTTTAGTTAGACATTGTGCTTCGATATTTTACTGGTCATTACAGCACAAGTTGTAGAAATACATGTTCAGTTTTCTTTAATGTTTTATTTTTAGAATAGAAACTCTCTCACCAAAATAGATGAATCGGGTGTGTTTGAATCAATGCTGAAATGTCATCCACATCTGCAGAATGAAAATCATTAGCCAGTTACGTGACATCTTCACAAAATGAAACTGGCCGGTGTACTGCATCAGGCCGTTCCTCTTCACAGAAGGAAGGAATGCTCAGAACCTTTACAAAAGTGCGTTTAACTGCGTTATTATTTTATTCCAAAAGAGTTTCAGAAAAGGCCGAAGCGGCCATTAACTGAGGGTGGGGCGGCCCCGGCCTGGATCGATTTCAGGACACCCACGCCCACGTTTACACACACTCATGATTTCTCCAGAGTCTGTGCTTGAAAACACATCAAGAAGGTTTCTCAGGACCTTGTGGCGTAATTTCAATTACATTTAAACAACGACCAGAATTTCTTGTCGGAAAGCAAGAGTGGATAAGAATGTTATGGTAAAGAATACGGTGGAAAAATACAATGAAAATTTTTTTTACATGTGGCTGATAAAAAACTCTTAACTCTGTCCTTTGGAAGAGTTTATTGTTTATGTTTTTATTATGTAGCCATATTTTAAAGGTCTGTATCTAGGACCAGAAGTGATCCAGAGGGCTAAGCTCTAATCCCAGCTTTGCCTACAGCCAGCTAGAAGGCTGAACAGTCAGCTGGCCTCTGGGGGCCCCCATCTCACTCTCCAGAGAGGAAAGAATTTGGACTAGGAACCCCCTGCATTGCCCTCCCAGCTTTAGAATTATATGATTCCTTGGCGAGCTATGATTTTAATTCCTAAATCTGTCAGCTCTTGCAATGTGTCTCCAAACGTGAATTGATTCACTGAAGTGCCTTCCTCCTCATGGAGGAAACAGTGCTAGAAGTGACACTGGTGTCATCTTTCAGAGCTAGCAGAAGACCTTATAGCCTTATGTTGGGGTCCCAGCGGACACGAGTGGGCACTGCTATTTTAGGTGTGAAGGGGGCCATTCAAGGCAGAGGTTCCCCAACACGAGATTCCTTAGCTAGGTACCGAAGGCTGACGTTCCACCACGTCCCCTGCTGCCTTCATTAGGCCTTGGAATGCGGAGGCCAACGGTCAGTTCATTATTTACAGTGGAAATACGCAAAAAGGCCTGTTTCCCAGGGCCCTCAGCGGACACTTAGAACCTTCACGAAAATGATGAAAAGTTTCTGAGTCATGCTGATCAAACTTAAATGCTTTACATTGTCTAACAATGAATACTGCTATTGTTTTGAATGCAACAAACAAAGAAACCTTTGAATTAAGGCTGAAAGCTGTCCAGAGCACTCAGGCAGGGGAGAAGCACTGCTCCGAGGTTGTGAGGTGTTACCCAGGGCCACAGACAGCTCACTGCTGAGTTCCCTGGAACAAGTTGCCATTGTGCCGATTTCTTGCCCGCTGCAGTGTCTGCAGACCAGTTTAACAGGCGCGTGATGACTTTAAATGTCAAGAGTTTTGCCCAGAGGGCAAAGCCCTCCTTTATACTAGAGGGTTAAAGACGTTGAAAATCTCGAGTTTAACCTGAACTGTGGCGGGAATGATTCCGTTGTAATTAGGCAGGTGTCGAGTTGCAGCCCTGAACGCCTCTCCTGGCAGCGTCTCTGCGCTGCTAGCCGCCTCCAGTTGTAAAGTTCTGCCTAGTGTTTAACCTCAGTGTTCCCTGCTGGAACTCTCTCTTACTATTCTCATCGACCGAGCATAATTGATCCGTCTTCGCTCAGCAAACTGCCCTTTGCATGTTTTAGGAGTAGCAGTGGCATCTCATCTCTGTTAAAGACAGACTCTCCCTCGTTAAGTCTTGTTTACCTCCTTTCCAGAAAGAATTACTCCTCTGTTCATCTCCTGTGCCTCCCCTCCAGTTTGCCATCCCTGCATTGGTCACGTTGGTACCGCACCTGCTTTTACCAGATGGAACGATTATCTCTTTTTTTTACTCGTAATCTTCCACCTTAACTCGATTCCCAGCAGTTGATTTTAACACCACTGTGTTGTTGACTCATTCACGGGGTGACTCACTGCAGTGCTGCTTGTCAGGACAACTGCGGGCTCGGAGCAGAGAAACCAATGTTGTTCCATCATGATGAGCTGTGTCCAAGCTCTTAAACAGTCTGGTCTGCTCACCGAAATACTGCATGCGCGTGTGCGTGAGTGCGTGCGTGCGTGCGCGCGCGCGTCCCTTCACAGGTCAGAGCGCGAGGCCCAGCCTCCCTCGGCTAGTTATGTCTGGAGCATTAAACGGAGCGATGGGCGCAGCACAACTGAGTGAATGAGTGGCTGCGTGGGTTCATCGCAGCAGGTCTTCTGTTGACAAGAGGGGGCGTCTGATATTTAAGAATTTAAGGACCTGGACGCTTATACTTGCTCCTGTTTCTGAAGCCATTAACATTTTAGTAACTATTTGTATTATTCTGAGATTCTCAAGGGAAAGACACATCAGTTACGTGCCCTTTAATGACAGAATCCCTCGGAACACCCTCGTGAGCACATCTGGGCGGCCCACTCACCACAGTAAATACTCCTTTGTGAGCTCAGGTGAGCAGAGTCCTTCTGTACATTTCCTTGATTACAGATGTCCTGTTTCTTGGGGTTCTTGTTAGGACACTCATCCTCAGCTCGTGGTTGTGGTTCTTCCTAGTCACAGGTTTCTTCAGACATTTCTAGGATGGGCCCCCAGGCAGTGACAAAGGCCACGTGTATTTTATGTTAGAACTTGGAATAGTTATGCTATTAAAATGCTGATGGATTTTACTAAAATCCATCAAGTACAATAGATTTTAGTTATCCACAAAGGTTAAGGAATGGGGCGTCCTGATTGATTGAATTTTCTAGAATAATTACCATATGTACTATTGAAAGACGGATAGTCTTTAGAACTGTATAATTGCCTCCTGTGCATATAGTGAGCCCTTAGGAAATGTGTATTGAATTACCTAGAGCTAGAAGGACCCTTAGAGATGATCTAGTGCAGGGCGTCCAACCTTTAGGCTTCTCTGGGCCACATTGAAAGAAGAAGAATTGTATTGGGCCACACATAAAATATACTAACACTAATGCTAGCTGATGAGCTAAGAAAAGGTCACAAAAAAATCTCATAATGTGTGAAGAATTTGTGTTGGGTTTCATTCAAAGCCGTCCTGGGCCGCAGGTCGGACATTCCTGCTCCAGTGCAGAGAAGAGGAAACCCAAACCAGAAGGGCTAGGTGACTTGCCCACTGTGGCCCTGAGAGGAGGAGCCAGGATGCACCCAGGTCTTTCTACACCCAGTCCAGGATTTTCTCAGCTACACACGCTGCCCTGTGTGCTTTGGGTCAAGGCACAGTGGTGGAGAAAACAGTGGCCAAAAGACCCAGTTGCTCTGTATGTGTATGTGTGTGAGAGAGAGAAAGAGAGAGCGCACGTTAGTTATACTAGGAAGTGTGCTAAGTTCTTTACATGCATTAGCTCACTTAGTCTTCAAAACCACCTTTTATTAGCCTCCTTTCAGGATGAGGGTTAAAGCCCAGTAACCACTTCCCTCAGCAGAGCTGGGATCCACCCCCTGGGAGGACTGATCTCGTGATCTGAACTACAGTACAGCCTTCCTGATTTATTCTTTGTTCCCTTTCAACACGAAAAGACACTGTTTCTGTACAAAAATTGTCTTGAGGGAAGCACCTTGCTTTGATGGTGGTTTACAGGTCTAAATAGATCCAAAATGTTTCCTATATCCAAATGCATGTGAACCTCTTAATAATAGTCCAGATGGGCAAATATGGGGCCAAGAGGGCTCCACAGTGTGAGGCTGTCCCGCTGAAACTCTGCTGCTGTGTGCACGCTCGGCATATGGAGCTTGCAGCTCGCTCAGGCCTGCCATGGAGGGACCTGTGTCTGTTTTCACCAGAGTCGTAAGGACTGCTGCCAGGCTCCCAGGAGAAGACAGTCGTGGTGATGAAAGCCAGCTTTGTGCCTGAGTCCCTCGGGACCCACTCCACAGGCGTGTGTCACACCGCGGTGCTGCCTTTCGCCCGAGCTGGACTGCAATGGAGCGCATGGCCCAGCCGGCTCTGATGCAGCCTGCGGAGTACAGCAGACCAAGTGCTTGTCGCTGAAGGTCCCACAGGGACCCAGTCTCCTGCCTCGTCTCCCCAAGGCGTATTAAAAGTCGCTTACTCTGACTCTCATCCCATTCGTATTTGAAATGAGTACCGAGAATTCAATACCTGTTCTAAACGTTTCTTAAGAATCAGCCTTCTTGCAATATAAATTACATGAAATGCACCCATTTTATGCTGAGTACTATTCCATTGTATGTCTGTACCACAACGGGAGTTGATCTTGAGTGCTACTCCAACTTTGCATTCTAGAATATACTTGATCGTGATATATTATTATTTTAAGGTATTGCTGAATTCTATTTGCTAATATTTTTTAAAGAAATGTGTCTTTGTTTATGAGGAATACATTATTTGATTACAAATAATTTGTCTAGTTTCAGTACCAGGACAATGTTGGCCCCATTAAATGAGCTGAGAAATGTTCCCTCCCATTTTTGAAAGTTCCTGCAAGATTAGTATGACAGCTTTCCTGAATTTTTTATAGAATTAACCAATGACTCTATGTGGGGCTGGATTTTCCTCATGAGAAGGATTTAGATAGCAAATTCAATTTTTTTAAAAGTAGGTATTTAGATTTTTATTTCTTATATTAGTTGTCTAATTTTTAATCTTTTAAGGACTATTCACTTCATCTAAGTTGTCAAATTTATTGGCAAAGTTTTTCATAATATTCTCTTATTAGCCTTTTAATGTCTCTAGAATAAGTAATACTGCCTCATTCATTCTTGGTATTGGTAAATTGTGCCTTGTCTCTTTTTTCCCTTGATCAGTCTAGCTAGAGATTTCTCAGTTTTATTTCCAATTATCTGCTCTTGATTTCAGTGATTTTTCTCTAATTTTTAGCTGTTTTCGCTTTCATTAATTTACAGATATTATTTTCTTTACCTTCCTTTGGGTTTAATTTGCTTTTCTTTTTCTCACTTCTTCAAGTGAAAACATAAATCTTTTATCTTTTAGTCATTTTACAATTTTTTTATATAAGCTCTTTGAAACTACAAGTTTCCCTCCGAGTATGGCTTTAGCTGCATCCCACCAATTTTGATATGTTTTTATCATTAAGTTCAAGGTATTTGTTTCCCTTATGATTTCTTCTTTGTCTCGTGAGTTAGACAGATATCATTTAACTTCTAAATTTCTGGGGGAGTTTTGTGATACATTACTAATTTTCTGCTTGTTCTATTAATTACTGAGAGAAGGCTATTAATGACTCTTCTTAGGAACATACACTTAGGATTATTATATATTTTCGATGAAATCATCCTTCCAAGCTTCTTAAATTTTTATGACCCTTCTTATTTATAGATGATGGCCTTTGTTGCCTGAAGTTTTCCCCTTTCCCTTGACAGAGGGAAGTTTCCTTGAGGTGAGGTACCATGGGGGAGGAACAGGTGTGCAGGGCTCCGAGGGGTGGTGGGATGTGTGTGAGCAGTCAGCTTGATTAACTGTAGTTCTCTGATTTACAATATAGGGGAGTTTTGCAAGGATTTGAACAACTGCCAAAAGATTTCTCAGATTAGGGAGATAGGATAAATATTTCTGGTTTGGTGTGGACACTGTAAACCTGTAGAGGGTGCCCTTTGAGAGTTTGTTCAAGGCGCTGCAAAAATCAAGCACGTGTCGCCAGTAGAATTCCAGATTTGGCTCCATTGGGAGAAGTATGTTCTGGCACAATCTTCAGTTCCTTTGAAAGTGGCAAAAGGAATTGGGGGCAGTGGCCACGCATACTGCTGCCCGTGTGAAAGCCACTCTAGTTTTCTTAAGCAGGCCCTCCTCCCATGCCCACGTTGCATAGCCCAGACACACGTTGCCATGCAGTCAGCTCCCGGGCTGATTGATCACCGCAGCCCTTGTTTCGCAGTATTGCTGACCTAGACATCCTCGCCCCTCCTGGAGTGCTTATCCATTTCTCCTCTCTGAAATATCTCCAGGTGTATGGGGATGTTTTTTAAAGGTATGAAACTGAAGATTTATTTAGAATGAAAAAAACCCACAATTTACAAAGACAAGCAAAACCATTTTGAAACCAAGCTGTTTTATAAGCTGCCTTACTCTAAGGGGTTTCTAAACTCCATCAATTACAGCCACCTATGGGCTTTTTGCCATAACCTTTGATCAGGTGTTCTATTATTGGCACACAATTTTTCTTTAAATAAACTCATTTGTAAACTTAGCCTCATTCTAAGAAGTGATATCTGCGACCTCACAGGGCTTATTTACTAGTTACCTGTTTTTCTATATACACATACATCTAAGTAAAGAAGGTCCATCCACATATCACCTAACATCCCCTCACGTACCACTTGGTGAATATGCGTATGTCTTTGGAGATTGTTAGTCTGGGGCAAATGTGAATTTGGACAGTGAACTCTGAGAGCAGGGAAAGCAAACTGGCAGTTAGCCTTGGCCTGTGGCCAGCCGTTGGGTGCTGCGACCCTTCAGGAGGAAAGGGGTGGGGCGTAGCCGAGAAGAGGCTGGGTGACGGTGACCGTCTTGCGAGGTGGAGCTTCTCCTCGTGGCTCTGTTACTCTGAATGCCATGAATGTCAAAACCAGTCACATGCACGGTTAAAACACTCCAGGAAAGATTTGTTAAATGAATGATGTTGAATTAAGTAAGCAGAGTATATGTAAAGTTGTATTTTATTACTGATTTAGAATATTCATATCACTATTACCCTCAATTAATTTAAATATCTTTTAGTTTTCTGTATTCCTTATTCTAGCGGGGGAATTGAGTTGATTTTAATGTCAGCTGCTTTATTTGAGGAGAAACTTTATTGTTCTGGAAACTTGCTAGTTCCAGGAGACTACTAAAGGGACTGCTTCCAAAGGTGGGGGCAGGTGAACAGAGCAGTCCCCTGGCGGGGGCGGGGTGGGGACATCCACGTGGAGAGGGATCCTGACAGTGCGGTGAGTGATGTCGCCAGGTCCTGGTGATTTTGCTGGCAGAATTAACACTCTGGTGTCAGGCTCTCCCACCTTCAGTGTCTCCTGTCAGTGCTTCCCATTGGCCAAACCCAGCCAGAGGGTGGAGGAGGTCTGCGGGCCGTCAGCCTGTGGTGGCGGGGACAGTAGGGAGAGTCCTTTGGGTCAGTGCCCTTTCTGTAAGATACAAGGGGCGGGGATGGGGGGTGGGGAGAAACAGAGTAGAGCTGCAGTCCCGCTCCCTGCAGCTGGCAGCCAAGCCTGGGTGGGTAGTGGTAGCTGACTTCCGGCACCTCTCCATCCCCATCCCCTCTACTGCTCACAACTCTGCTGGATGGGGTGTGGGGGTCTTGGGGGATGGGAGGACAAAGCAGACCTTCCTCTCTGTGGGATCGGAGAGTCCTTGGTATTTGTCATCACCGAGTTGTCGCAGCCGCCCTCCACCAACCCAGACTTTGTGTTTGTCCCGCCCTCCGACTCTCCGGCTAGTGCCTGCCCTTGGCCAGAAGGCAGCTGGAAGGTGGAGACCCCTCGGTGTGGCCTGTGGGTGGGCCACCTGGTCACCTGTGGGTGTGTCAGCCTCCTGGCGTGGTGCTGGTGAGGGGGGCGGAGAGCGGCATGAGGAAAGACCCAGCAGAGGTCCCATCCTAGAAGCCAAATCCGTTCACTCCAGCCCACCTCTGGTTCAGAATCAGTAAGTCTCCCTCTCCTTTGTCTGCCTGCATTTGAAAATAATGACAAGGACTCTCCTCACTAACTGAAATGTGATAATGTGTTCTAAGGAGGACACCCGAGAGAGTGTTAGCATTCTCGCCTATAATGCTTATTCTTCAGGCAGTTTTCAGTCTGTGATTGACTCACTGAGGCTCGTGGACCTAGAGTCAGGCAAAACCTGCT
Organism: Lyroderma lyra; assembly: GCA_004026885.1. Taxonomy (NCBI): domain Eukaryota; kingdom Metazoa; phylum Chordata; class Mammalia; order Chiroptera; family Megadermatidae; genus Lyroderma; species Lyroderma lyra. The sequence goes on along the minus strand of PVJL010009838.1, from coordinate 44,716 downwards.
AACCTTTTTCTCCGGAAAAGGACAATATTATTTGTACGTATAAAAGGAACGGCTAATGTTAACGGCTCGTTTTGTGCTGAGTGCCGTGTGTGCTGCATTCTCTCCCTTCTCTGAATGGCTATGTGGAGAAGGTAGTGTTCTCATCCTTATTTGCAGATGAGGAAACCACAGCTTAGAGAGATTAGAGTGACTTGCCCCCATGGGGGCGGGGGGGGGGGGTCTGTCTCATTTGGGTTTCTGCTCTGGCTCCTCCTCTCCGTAACGGCTTGCAGGGGAGGTCGACAGCGAATAAAATTATCATTCTTTTGCAAGCTTAATACAGTTTAAATGTCTTAGGGAAAACTGGGACCCACAGGTGACTGAAGACATTTTTAGTGGGAAAAGAACAGAAATTTAGAAAACCATCTGCCTTTTAGTTATTAATATAAAATAAAATGCAAAACAAGTATTTACGGTTTTGCCCCTTTCTGTCACCGACAGCTTTGTACATACTTTGAGTCACAAAAACCAAAAACCCACCAGGAGAATGGAAGGAAGTGTCATTCAGTTCTGCTTTTCTGGAGATGAGCCTGTAGCCTTGAAGGACGATGGCCCATAGCAAACGCAGTGTCAGCCCGTGAGGGTGCAGTCCGGTGTCCCTGGACTCCATCCGGCACTGAAGGCTGTTCACTGAGTGCCTGCAAAGAGAGGGACTCATAAATGGATGTCGTTCCGTTAATTCGCTGCAGGAACCTTCCTCGGTTGTCTTGTGAAGAGTCTGGGGAGTGGCAGAAAGGCGACCTGCCTTTTCCCGTGGAGTCGCGACAGACCTAACAGAAGCAGCGCGGTGTGCAAGCAAGCCCCGGAGTGAGGGCTGTGGCGTGGCTCCCGGGCGCAGCTCTGCCACTCAGCCGCGCGGTTACCCGAGCAAGTCGCTTACCAACTCCTCCTTCCTGCCATTCAGGAAGCTCGCACTGCTGTTGTCTCCACGTGCCCTGCTTGCTTCCCGGAGCAGGTGCGAGATCAGGTGTGCTCACGGAGGCCCTGGCGCTCTGCACACCGGAGCGCAGCGCCCGCTCGCCCCAGCCTGCCCCTCCAGCAGGAAGCCCGGCTGGGCCCCTCCAGCCGCCGGTTCTCCCGGGACGTCCGCGGTGGGCCGCTCCTGCCGAGCGCGTCTGTCTCCGGTGTTTAGCACCGGTCCCTGAACACGGGAGCTGTTTGCTGAGGACCGTGGGCACTCACCGGGTAGATACGATGGGGATCCAGGCTAAACGCTTTGCCTCGCTAAGTCGCGCTCAGCCACGTGCAAGAACAATTCCAGTTGTATCTCAGCATCTGCCGTGTGTTCACGTTCTCACACACCCTGAACTCCTGCGACGCTTGACACCCGGCAGAAGAACGGCTTGTGGGACTGCAGTGCGCGGGGGGCCGCTGCGCTTTGTTTCAGCTTTGGGGACGGGAGGCCGCGCTCGCTCACTTGCCCAGGTGCTTCTCCTCCATGGATCAGGTGGCACATTCGCCTTGTCCCGATGCGTAGGCTCTAAGGGGAGGACGAGGGCCCCTGCGGCCCTGCGGAAGCAGGCCTGCCCAATGCCCACAGCCCCGCGTGCCTGGGCGGTTCCCACAGAGAGCTGCGGAAGTTCCTGAGCATCTTTCCCCGGGGGAGAGCGACACCGGCAGCGGTGGCCTGGGGTGGCCATGCTAAGGGGGTGTGGCAGTCTAAGCAAACGCTCTTGTTTCTGTCCGTACTACGTCTAGTCTCCCGGACGTACGGGGTAGAAAACGCTCTTCGCTTTCTGAGGAGAGTGACCAGCAACGTCTCGCAGGCATTTCACAGATGGGAGGAGCTTGACCTCCGTGAGCTGAGCGAGCACGTTTGGCCTGCGGCACCCACGCTCCTTGTCCAGCGTGTTGGGCGCCATGGCTGTAGCTTCCTCCTGCAGTGGTTAAGCAGACCCCCCTCCGATTCCACCCACTGGCGGAGGCCTCCCGGTGTCATCATCCTGGACGGGTGTGGGGGAACATCGGGACTCACTTCCGGGTCCTGCACATGATTCCCTTTCTGGTGTCTGCTGGGCAGTTCCCTTTTCCCACAAAGGTGGGGTGCTCACACAGGCCTTCCCCACGCTCTGACTCCGTATGCACGGAGAAAATGAACGGCGTGCATCTCTCACACTGGGGTGGCATGCTCTTTAAATCTGCTTTGAGCCTCCAAGCATCTCACTAGCAGGGGATCGCTGGCTGGCGTCCCGGGGATTTTTGGTGGTGGTCTATTTTTTTTGAGGAGGGGGTCAGACTTTAGAGAATTAAGCCATCTGTCCAGCAACTTATTTTAAGGCTTTAATAACAAATAGTTTGCAATAGATTTTAATGTGTGGAGTAGAAAATGAACGTTTTTGCAAAGCCGGTATCTTTAGAAATGTCTTCCCCATTCTGTTTTGTTGTCATCGTGGTATTGTAGTCCCAACCTGGTAGCACACGTCTTTGTACTAACGTTTTTGCAGAATTAATGAGTTCATTAGAGGCAGTGTTTAAAGCTGGCGCGTCACCACACAGCACACTTCAGAAGCTCCCATTCCTGAGATGCTCTGAGCTTCTGCGGAGACAGATGCGGGGGCTTTGTGGCTGTGCATTAAGCTGTAAGGCTTTGAAGATGCTCGGTTTTCTTTGAGGTTTGTTTTGTGGAGCGCTCTGGCTGCTGCTGCTGGTGGCTTTTGATGGCTCATGTAATGAACTCTCCCAACACCTCAGTCTGCTAAAGAGAACTCTGCGTTTTAGTTGTGTCATAACTGCCTGACCTGGGTCTACGTGGCTGACTTCTCATGCCCTGTCTTCTTACTTAGCACATCTTTGAGGGCATTTTAGTTTTTGGTACACTCTCAAAGGGATCTGTAACCCGAGAAAGCATTAAGCATGCTGATAAAAGAAATCAGAAAACTGGTCATCTTTTACATGCGTGCAGAAAGCCTTTAGGTTTTAGAGGAAGTATGTGTGTCCTTGCACAGGGCTGAAGTGGGATGCCTGGGTGGAATCCTGTAAACGGATTTGAAACAAGCTGGCTGTCCCCCAGTACATGGGGCTGCCCGGTGAGGCGTGCTACAGCGTATTCATGCTGACCACCTCTGACCACCTCTTGGAGGTGCTGGCAAATTCCTGGATTGATGGGGACGTTGGATGAGAGGACCTGTGAGGTGCCAGGATTGAGGCCTTTTAAAGGAACAGGCCAGGCGACTTGGAGAAAATCAGAAGAGAGACGGTTTAAGGGTTTCAGAAACGAAGGTTAGAAATCTGAGAATGGCATGGTTGTTTCTGATGCAGCAGGGGTGGCACAGAAGCTGAGACTGGAGCTGAGGCCTAAGGAACCCTTCAGAAACTTCAGGAAGAGTCAGTTGGATCATCCTGGGAAAAACTGGATCGAAAAGCATTCAGAGTCTGTCACGGAGGTGCAGGACCGGGAGCCCGGGTTCTCTGCTTGCCTGACAGTGAATTTTCTGCCAGGAGACCCTGAAGTGACGAGTCACACCTGGTCTGAACCGGCGATTTCCAGGACTCTGCGTTTCCACCCCAGTTCTTGGACCGTGGAGCCTGCTCATGGCCTCTGAGATGGCCACAGGAACAGCAATCTTTCCAACTTATTACCCTGCTAACAGGTTGACAGATATGTGCAAATTGTGACTCACCGCTCAATTTGGCACTAAATTAATGTCTTTCCGCATCGCGTCTGCTCGGGAGTGAGCTAGTCACCGCCGCTGTGTCGCTGCTGGTTTGCCTGCGCTCCAAAGGTAAAAACGAAGGTAATTTGATCCCGCCGCAGCCTTCTGAGCGGGAGTGCCAGCGAGGGGGGGTGGCCGGCAGGGCCACCTCCCGTGCCAGCCCCCGCCCCGGCCGGAAGGACGTGCCATGTGCCTCCAGCCTTGCGTTCCTGTCGCATCACTCATGGTGGATTTGCATTTTGAAGGTTGGGTCTACTAGAAAATGAAATGTTTTGAGTTTTACGCTGGATTCCAGACATTGTTTTCCTCAGTTAAAGACATGGCTGACTTCCTCGTTTTCTCTGTGGCAAGCACGGAATGTCACCTGTAAGAAGGAAATTTGCATCTCCTTTATGTCAGGCAGGTGAATGAAAAAGTCTCCTTGAGATGGAGTTTTGCTTAGTGGAACCTTTGGATGGCGCGCGCCGACTTCTCTGAGGTCGCTGGCTGGGAAGAAAACCAGGCACCCTCCCGGGCCTGCCGCAGACACGTTCCCTCGGGGCTCCCTTTCTCCTGCCACCGCCTGCCTCCGCAGGCGCCGAGCTCACGAGGAGGCCGAGCCGGCCAGGAGCAGGGGTTGTCTGCCCGTCTGGGACTCGGGCCCTCACTGAAGGCAAGCAGGGTCAGGGGGTCGGCGTGGAGTCCCAGGCGTCTGCACACCGAACCTGGTTTCTGTAGTCATCGCTTAACCTACCCATTCCCCCATTTTCCTGGCCTGCTAAAGAGACAAGTTTTCCAGAAAGTATTTTAAAACCTTCAAGGTGAAAGGCACCGGGGAGAGCGGGTTCTGATGATACCTTGGTACTGGAGTCCTGCATATTCATTTGCAGTCATCTGTCCGGAGCTATGATGGCTATTGATTGAGGATTGGTTCCGAAGACGTTGCCTACGCCCCGCCCGTGAGCATGTACTTAGCCATGACCTCCACACAGGGCAGCAGAGTTTTGCTTCCTGCTGAGTCTGAAGGAACTGGGTTTAAACCACACACACAGATTTAGAAAAGATGTGTAAATGCAGAAATGTTTGCAGTGACTTGTAAGCTGTTGGCCTGACGTTTGCCATGTGTCGTCCACCGTTTCAAGAAACATCAGGCGGGATGACAGTGAGTTACTGTCCGCCTTTCTCCACCCTCTCTCCTCTTTGGGAGCGTTTAAGCCTCGAGCGAAAGTTGTGTGTCACGAAGCTGCAAGTGTAGAAGGGGACTCTGGGAGACGATGTGTGTTGTCCTGGTCTATTTCTTTGCCATCCGGAAAAGATCGTTTCCTAAACCGTTTTTATAAAGAATAGCGTTCTTTCTGAGCTATTTAACGCCGAACCCCCCCCCCACACACACACACACACACAAGTCCTCCGTGGAGGTGCGGACTCGGTGGGCGTCCCTGGCAGACCTGAGTGTCGGTCCTCGGTCAGCGCTCGCTGGGCAGGAGCCGCCCCACGCCTGCACCCGCTCACACACCCCTGCGCCGCTGCTCGCGTGAATTCCTCACCTACCACCGGCCGCCCACAGTTTTCCTCCTTCTTCACCTCTGAGTCTCTCGCTGAACGTGCATACCGCTCTCCAAGGGAAGCCTGAGGAGTTAACCAGCGGGATTACTGCCTGACTCTCTCAGCCCATACGTTGGTGATCACTTTTTAACGGACGGCATTACGTTGTCGGCCGTCTCTCATGAGCTTTCGGTTTCAAACGAAGATCTTTTCATGTTGTGAGTGGAAAGCTAATCTCCCTCTTCCCCCAAGAGAACGTAGCTTTTCTGTGTCCCTGATCTAATGCACATGTAATTTAATTAGTCACGGCCCACAGATATGAAATCCAACGCGAAATCCTTAATAGGTAGCTTTGCCTCCCCGCTGTTGTGTCACACATCCCCTTCGTGTCCGGTGTGATTGGACGGTGAGCACGGATGCTGGTATGGTTTGATTCTTGAAGGATCTGAGCCAGACCCAGCTCTGTGGATGCTGTGGGTCAGCATCTTCACAGTGAGCCTCCCGGAGGGCGGAATTCATCCCGCCCAGAGAGGGCGTTTTTGCAGAATAGATGCACGGTGTACCGGGAGTGTTTGTGATTTTTGAGTTCTTAGCATGTCCCAGACACCCTGCTAAGTGCTTCACGTCAGTTAGTCCAATGGTCGTTAAACCTTAAGAGACAGGGGTTCCATCCGGGCCACAGGAACAGAGGACTCCCTCTCGGAGGACTGTCCCCCAGAAAAAGCGGAACTGCTAGATGGCCTGATGTGTTCGTCTGTCGTGAGAGAAGTTTTAGAGTCGGGTAGAGAGTTTAGGGATAAAGCTGGAAGAGGTGTGTGGGAAACTAATCAGGTGAAGATCAGGGCCAAGCGGGAAGCTGTACAGCAAACAAGTGTGCTCACGAGCCCCCGTGGAGCTCAGCTAGTAGCAGGGCACACAGAGCTTTTAGAATGTAAACACTGAACACACGCGTGAGCACACTGGGGCATAACTGGAATCAGAGTCCAACCACGAAAACGGGAATGACTTCAGCGGGCTTTAAAACCCGAAGGTGTTCAATCCAGGGAACTGGTTATTCTGGTGACAGGAAGCCAGGGAAGCGACCAGAGCCGAGCAGACCTGGAGCTGCTGCTGTTGCTTAGGCCTGAGGACAGAGGGAGGGGCCTCTGGTTGGAGAGTCGCGTCCCTGGGTCGTGCCTGAGAACGAAGAGCAAGGACCGGCCCTGGAAACACATTATGTAGGGGTGCCACAGGGTGGCTCTGGGAGGCGGCAGGAGGGACGGGGCAGTAGTACTTCCTGTAAAAAGCCCGTAACCCCATCGGCCTTCCTAAGAACGTACCCCAGCCGTAAGAATGAGGTTGAAAAGACAAGTGTCCCGTTCAGCGTATGCTTGTATGTCGTTGGCCGGGGTTCCGTTCACGCAGGCGTTTCTTTTTCCCCCGTAGGTACGTTGACGACGTGATCAGCCGCATCGACAGGATGTTTCCCGAAATGTCCATCCACTTATCCAGACCCAACGGCACGTCAGCCATGCTGCTGGTGAGTGCTCCCTGACTTACCGCAGGGGCGCGTGGGAGAGGCTTGGCCTCAGGACTCAGTCTCTGGTTCTGTATGGTCGAGCTGATGGAATGGAAATTAAATCCCGGGTCTGTGGTGCAGGCCTGTCCCCCTTACCTGGCCTTCTGTAGGTTGAAAATGCTGCACTTTTGAAACCCAGCTTTTGAACAACATTGCAGAGTTAGCCAGAGCGGAGAGGTCCTACAGGGCCGTCTCACCTGACGTCCGTTCATGGTGCTTTGGTGAATCTGTCTTCTGTTGTCCCAGCGACAGTAGCAATGTTCAGCCATTGGATCCTGCTAAAGAAAACAGCCCCTTACAGCAGAACCAGGTTCTGCGGGAAATCACTCCTAAAACCCACTCTGTATTTGAGGAAGTGTTCCGAGGCCTCACCACCAACAGCGCCCCGTTTTGTCGTCTGTGATGTTGATCTGTTCGGAGTGACGTGGCCTCGCCGTGATATTTGCATGAATTCACCAAAGAAATCCAGCGGGACAGAAATGTTAAGTCACGTTAGCAATCAGAAGGGTGGACAGACGTCAACGACCGGAAGCTTCGCTAAGGCTCCGTGTAGTGGTGTGCACTTGCAGAGTTCCTTCCGGACGCTGGCTTTGAGGGGCCACCACGTTTTACAGAGCGCAGGAATCACTGAATAACGGTGGCGGTTTTGGTGAGCATCAGGAGGGGTGAGCTTCAGGAGCGACTGGTCGTTCCTTCTCGCCAGTCACTGCTGCTTTGGGGCCCAGTGTGATCTCCCCGTACTGCAGCATTTTACCTTTGTAAAACCTTTCGGCGAGCCAGTCACCCCGGATGAGCTGCTGATCGCTCCCCCACCCACCCGAGGAGCACAGGCATGGTCTGTGTGCAGAGGGAGGTGGCTCGTTAAATGTGTGGGACTTCACTTGTGCGGAAGGAAATGAGTAACGTTTATCTGGGTGACGTGCCACTTTTCTTTAAAATTCTTTCAGTTAACGAATACAGTGAATGAGATAATGCATTGGTCTTTTAATAGGAAAAGAAAACAATTTGTATCTGTCTACAGAACGTATAATATTTTCTGCCTCGTTTCAACATACAAATTTTCATTTAAAATTTAAGACCCTCTAGACCCCGCAGCTGAAACAAATCCTGCTCTCAGCCTCCTTGACAGGGACCAGAGACTTAATGAAGACAACATGAAAGTGCCCTCGGTGAAATAGGCTTGCTCACATGGTTTCCGGGTCATTGAGCTTCATTTCATGATGAAGGTGGGAGCTTGGCCATGAAGGGAACGTGCAGGGAGAAGCGAATTACAGGCAAACAGGCCTAAGAGTTAGGTTAGAGTCCCTTCCGCCCAAGGAGGCTGCCCTTTATTTCACAGTGACCTGGCGGCTGGCTGTACCTGCTTCCTCACGGAGCTTCTGGCCTAATAGACTGATGAGAGTTTTGGGGTTCAGCTCAAGGGAAGAACCCCATTTTGTGTCTGCCGTTTACCCCCGTGCGCGGCTAATGCAGATCACCATGCATTTTAGTGGGCTTCCTTTGGGCACGGGCCTGAGGCGAGCAGCGGGCCGTCTGAGTCAGGCACGTCGCCGGGGCATCAGCACGCGCCCGGCACCAGTGCTCCACGTCGCCGGGGCATCAGCACGCGCCCGGCACCAGTGCTCCACGTCGCCGGGGCATCAGCACGCGCCCGGCACCAGTGCTCCACGTCGCCGGGGCATCGGCGCGCGCCCGGCACCACTGCTCTGCTCGGCCTTTGCTTTTCAGAGACAGTGTTTTGTTAGACTGCAGGTTGCTAGGCCGCTGGCTGCCGCCACAGCCACCTCTGAGGTGAGGGGACTTCTCGCCTGGGAGGGGTGCGGGAGCGACAGCCGCCACCTCCCGACTGCACTGCTGGTGACGTCGGTGGAAAGGTTTGGGACCCGTGCTGCAGGCAGGAGGGCTCCGCAGGAGGCGCCCACACGCCTTGACACTCCAGAGTGAGTTATTGTCGTCCGGAATGCAGTGTGTCCTGGAAAGCTCCGGGAGCCAAGTGGGAGCAGTGGGGCTGCTGACCCAGGACGCCCTTGGGGTCTCTGCTGGCGTCTCCTTGGCCCACCTCGGCCGGGCCTGACCTGTGCCTGCGTTGTTAATGGAGTGGCCGGGCCTCCCTGAGTGCCGTCAGCGGAGAAGGCTTCGCTGTTGGTCCGCTTCACGCTTCACTGATGCGGGGTGCCCACAGAGGACGGAGCGGACCCTCCCGAAGGCAGCTCCGGGGGTGTCCGGATCAGGACAGCAGTCCTTTTGGGACTCTCTGCCCCAGTGATTCCCCGTCGGCTCCCTTCCATCCCTGTGCTCGTGCGGCCTGGGGGCCCGTGCCCGCCGGCCTGTCCAGCAGGTGCGTCCCTGCTGCGGCGGGGGCAGGAGTCGGGCCTCAGGAGCCGCCCGGGACTGCGTGCCGTGGAGGGGCCCACTCCCCGGGGCGGGGGGAGGCGAGGAAGCAGCAGTCAGCCTGTGCCCTGCCCAGCCCGTGGCTGACATAGCCTCACCTTTCCCTCCTTGCAGTGCCCTCCGGGGAGATGGCATCGTTGTATGAGGGACAAAGCCATGGCTGTCCTCCTGGCTGTGCTCAGGACAGGGCTCCCAGGCCTCCTGATGCTGCCCCCACACCCCGCACCGTCTGATGATACTCGTGACAGTGGCAATAGGACGTGGGCTGCCAGGCACCAGGCTCGCCATGTTTTAAACAGTATTATGTAACTGATATACACAAAAGCATGTGTGCAAAGTATATATCATTATAAAGCAAAGTGACAGACCCGCACGCTCACCACTGAGTCTAAGAAGCAGGACACCCAGTGTGCCTCTCCCCATCCTGCCGCGCCCTCCCGGGGCACCCTGTCCTGAGAACTGTCCTCCCCTTCCTGGAATGCCCTGGACCTCAGGGACACGGCTCCCCAAAAACGTGCCCCTGAGTTTCGTTCAGTTTTGAGCTTTATAAAAGCAGTCTCGTGCCGTGTCTGAGATGCGTCCATGTTGGGGGTTTGATCTGGCAATGCAGTCATGTTCATTGTCGTGTAGTAGTCCCCTTGGGCTTCCTGTGCACACTTCATTCTTTCCCTGTCAGTGCGTGTTCAGGTGGTTTCTGATTTTGCTGTTTAAACAGTGGGGGCGTGAACATTCTGGCACACACAACAGGACTCCTTTTTAGGCTCCAGGCCAAGCTGTGGAACTGCACAGGCCCCTGTCTGGAGGAAGAGGTGGAGTGTTGGGAGTAGGGGAGCTGACAGCTTTGTCCTGAGTGTCACTAGCTTTGTACTGAGTGTCACTGGTGCTGTGAGGGGTCCAGGAGTGGCCAAGGTGAGGTGGCCTGGCTTCCACGATTGGCATATTGAGACAGATCTCTTCTGGTTTTGATGTGAGTGTAGAGGCTCTGGGGATTTCTTGCTCATATGCATGAATAAAACAGCTTGGTCATTGCACTCCAGAGCTCCCTCACTGGACATCCCTGCCAGGAAGCAGCGCAGTGCCTCCTATGTGCCTGGTCTGGAGTTTGAAGCCCAGGGCACCACCGACAGTGTCCTAATGGTAGGGAAGGGGCAAAGAGAGGGGGAAGTGTGGAATTGGCACCTTTTAAGACAATTGGGGTCCAGTGGGCTCAACTGAAGTTAAACCAGCCTTTGCCTGTTGGCCTGGAGGTATCTGGGCTTCAGACCCATGAGACCTGTGCAGTGCCCTTGTAGCTGGGCACTGTGTTTGACCTAGAAGTACATGTGTGTGTGTGTCCTCTTGATGCTTACGGACCTGCAGACAGTGCGTGCTGGGGAGGCGGGCCTGGAGGAGGGAAGGGAGGATGGATGGGATGCTCAGCAGACACTTGCTGAGTGAATACACAAAGGACAAATAACTTCCCTGGGTGTCAGTCTGTCCAGATTGGCAGCAATGGGGACCTGCCACTCAGGGCGGGAAGGAGTAAGGCATTAATGCTAGTTTAGGACACTTATTGCCTTAACCGCTGGTGCCTTTGCAAGTCGTAAGTAATCAGCAATAGCCCGCGCACTCCATGCTGCAGCCAGTGTGGAATCTGCCGTTCGGCCTCTTACATGAGCTTTAAGTGCCTGGTGTCTGGCTCTCTGCTCTGTTGAGGGGGAGAGGTGCTGTTTTGGTGTCATGTATGTTAGTAACTCATGATACAATGAACCCTGTTTCCATTCTTGAAGAGATGAGCTCAGTCATCCTAAACTAAATCTTGCTGTGTTGATACTTAGTTTCAGTTAATCACCGCTTAACATCCCATTATTACATTTCTTCAAACAGTCAAAATATTGTAAGAGCTTAACTGAGTCAGAGATGAGAACCAGCAGCTGGCTTCTTTGGCATTTGAAATACTCATCTGCAGTTGTGACTGATCTACTAGGTACAAAAATGTAAGAAGGACAAGATGAAGCTTCACCCATCGTATCTAAGAGATACCTTGATCTTTTATAAATTAATCTTTCTATGTTATGTAATTTACAACGGATATGAGCAAAACACATTTATCCATCTTTCTAAGTATGCATTTTAACTAACCTCCCATTTCTTTAATATATTCATGCCTTGTTTTTGAATGACACATCTTTTTTTAAACCTTTTAGACACATTCTAGTGCCAAGGGTGAGAAACCTTGGTTTAGGCCACGCAAATGTTCAGCTCCCCATGGAAATGCCAAAATGTTTCCTAGAGGACCCTTCTGAAGTCACAGAGCAGGCTCTTCCCCCGCACACGCAGACTCACGTAATACCCGCGGTTGTCCTTCAGAAATTCCTGAAGACTTGGCACTGCTACAGTCCTGTCATGCTGCAGCAGACACTGTCCCCCTAGTTTAGCATTTTTGTCACAGTGCAGAATATTATTGGAATTCTTTGTTAAATGCTTTTCTTAAAAATTTATAAGAAAAATCAGCTTTTATTTTTCTACTTCATTTTTGATACATAAAAACTGTTTTACAAACCTGATTCCAAAAGACATTTGTTTCAAAAAAACCAGACCCATTCCATAAGGCAGCGGTTCTCAAATTATGATCCGGTGAGAAGGGGTCACAAAGAGCGTTTCAGGGTGTCCCCAAAGCCAAAGCTATTTCTATGGCAACACTAAGACGTTGCTTTCCTTTTTATACTCTCACTTATTTACGAGTTCACAATGGAGTCTTTCAGGGGCGGCATAATGTGAGATGACATCATCAGCCTGGCACCTGTAGGCTCGTGTTTTTGTGTTTTAAGAACTTCTGTTTTATTTCTGATATGGTGAATATTGATAGCTCTTCCCACAGAAACAGAAGTCCCTTAAGGTCTCAGTAATTTTCAAGCATATAGCAAGGTCCTGAGATCCAAATGTTTGAGAAAATAGTTGCAACGTATATCACAGATACAGGGCTGATGTCTCCAAGATCATTTTTAAAAGCCTTAAAAATGAAGGAGAAAAGACCAAAAATGGGATGAGAAAATGAGGAAAAGAAACAGGCACTTCACCCCCACTGAAAGACATAAAAATGGTCTTTAAATATATGGAAAGATGTTCAACCTTACCCATAATTAGAGAAATGCAAATTAAAACCGCACTGAGGTACCGTTTCTCACCGACCAGACTGGCACAGTGGGAAAGTGTCACAGCACAGTCTGTTGGGGAGCCTGTGAGGGACCGGGCGCTGCCGTGCAGAGCTGGTAGGAACGCAGGTCCGTGCAGCCATAGTGGAGGGACTCTGGCTGTGTCTGATAAAACCGTGTGTGCATTCCCCTTGTGAGCCAGCGGCGCTCCTTCTAGGAATTTACCCCGCAGACACACATCCAGCCACGTGGAAGTGAGTGCGCACAGGATTATTAATTGCAGCTGTTTGGCATCGCGAACCACCGGAAACAACCTAAGTGCCTGCGCGGAGAGCGATTGAGTGAGCAATGACGCGGCCACACTGGGGAGCCACACCATTTCTTTTTGCATCTTTATAAAAACAGTGAGCAAGATTTCTGTGACTCCCATGAAGGGATTTTCAGGATGTATTGTTAAGAGGACAAAAGCTGAAGAGCAAGACTATCCTTACTGTGCGTCCTCTTTGTAAAAAAGGGTCTACGGCCATACCACCCTGAACACGCCCGATCTCATCTGTAAAAAAGGGCTGTGAAGTACCCTTGCCCCGCGGGTCTGGAGGGGAAGCCCACACAGGGAAGGTGGGCCTGCACCGTCGGTACTGGTCAGAGGTAGGTGGGCGGTCATCGGGTAGTCCCGACTTCCAAACCAAGGTAATGTCCCGCTTACTCAAAAAATAAATATAGTTGACAAGCACGGGTTTTTAAAAAAGGGAATGCAAATAGAAATAAATCTATCTGCATTTCAAAGGCATAAGGTGACCACACTCGGCGGGGGTGGGGGGGGGGTGGGGGGAGGGAGAACTGACCCTGGAATCCTTTGAACACAGCATCTGGACTCTGGCCTGCAGGCTGAGGGCTGTTGTAGCGGAGCTAATACGAAAGCCTAGGGCCCGGCCGGCTTCTCACGGCGGCATGGGTTAGCAGTTTGGGAGCTGTTCGCAGGTATTCGCAACTGAGCAAGCAAGGGAATAAAGGCCGAGACACGGAGCGGAGCTTCGCCCTCTGGGGGAGGGTGGTTCGCATGCAGAAGGGAGACTGCTGGAGTCACCCCATGGCGTTGGACTTGCAAGTATCCCTGTTTTTAAATATGCATGTAGACATAGAGATAGACATAGCAGTGCATGTACACGTGCACACGTGCTCGCACGTCCTAACTCTGTCTGCTGAGAAGGTCCAGAAGAACAGAGACCCCGGGAACCATGAGTGGGTTGAACCCCCTTTTACAAACGAATCAGCTGAGGCTCAAAGTGGCTCAAGGCCTCATAGCTGAAAGAGAACCCCAAATCATAAGTGATAGCGACAGTCCAGACCCCAGTCTGTCTGACACAAAAAGCTCATTAAAAATTCATCCATTAAAAATTCCTTGAGCTCCCCAGATGCTGTTTGGTTCCTTTCCAGCCCTGGACCTTTTGCCCCTGCTTCTGAGGGTGCTGCTTGGACTGTCCAGCCTCCGTGCTGTCAGAGATGGACTCAGGACCGGGCAGACCAAGAATGGAGGCTACACCCGGGGCCTAGGGCGGGGGCACGGTCGCGCTTGTTCTGAGGCTCCGCAGGCAGAGCGCTGCCAGCGCCGCTGTCCACGTAACGTGCCAGAGCCGTGCTTGGCTGGGTCTCTTGGAGGCACGTGATTCTCGGTTCTGTGTAGGTGCAGCGCTCCGATGGTCCATACAGCCGCCGTTTTGTGGGAGCCCCCTGTCCTATTCCTGCTTAGGGCTTCGGAGATGAGCTGTCGTCGTAACTTCAGGGAACTTAGCCTCGGGTCCGCGAACTCTTGGGAGGTGATAGCTGGGCTCCAGGAAACCCCTGAACCCCTGCAGTTTTTGCGTGTAGGTGTGCTCCTGTGCCTTTTTCTGCAGAAGAGGATGGGTCTCTGGCTTCCATTAGAAAAGGCAGTTTCTTCCCACAGAATGTCAAGGGCACGGGTCTTCAACAGAGCTCTGAGGCTTCGTGCTCACCTGCCGGTCCAGCTTCTGCTCCCAGTGCTCGGGTTTGTATTCGGCGTAGCCACGTCCGTGCTTCATTTCCAGATGAGTCTATGGCAGCTTCCATGTTAAGGCCCAGAGCTAGGGACACTGGACTTTGAGATCATGACCATGGAAAGGAAGCAGACGCACTTGATGCCACCAGGCACCAGAGTGGAACAGCTTAGAAACAAATTGCTTGGACATTGCATCGATTGTTTTAATTTTCTGACAGCTGAGACATTAAAAAAAAAATTTTTTTTTGAGTTACATAGTTCTATTTTCTGATAAAAGCATGTTTTTTCTTAGACCTTATTTCAAGGAGTAGTTCATATTGCTTCATGTTTCTTTTTCTTTACTTCTTTTATAGATATCATTACTGGGTATTTGTTGCTTCTTTAGTTCCTTGAGCTGTTAGGTCCCTAGTCATTCCCAGAGGCCATGGCACTCTCGAATCTGTCAGATGAGTATGCATTTAGGACTGCATGGTAATTGACAGTTCCCCTCAGATTCCTTAAAAATATTTAGCCTAAATCAGTGATACCCCAGTTAGCACCCTAGCATCCCCCTCCTCAGAGAACGCTGCGATGCCAGTCGCCATCAGGGGCTCCCACTGGTGGCGATGGCCTCGGAAGCCCGCACCAGACGCCTGGTTTTCCCTAGTACCTTTCAGAAGCAGGGAGGCACGGTCCGCCAACCCCAGCGGGTGCGTTTCATCAGACTGGCATTTACCATAGTGAATTTACGGGTCGGAGAACCAATTCCCACTCCAGAGGCCTTTTTACTGGGTTTTACTTTAAAAATATTTTGCAGACATGATGGAAGTTAATGTCTGGTAGAAACAGGTGGCACGTGCCTGTGTGGGGCAGGCTGAGAGCGCGTGTGTTCACAAGTCAGACAGGTGGGAGGGGGACAGGCATGGTACCACCACCGCCCTGGTGTTCTCCGTTAGGTGGTCCGGTTCGGTTTTACTTAACGCTAAGTGTTGGGTCTGTTCTCAGGGTAACTCGTTTCCAGACTACTTGTCTTACACCTGGCCCCCAATTTGACAGCTCTCCGTTCCAATACTTACCTTCATTCTTGTAACAAGTACTTATTGGTGAAATACTGTGTGAAAACACGATCCCCAATTGTAATCCATAGCAGTGAGCCATGCATAGACACACGAAATGTGTTTCTCGTCACTGCCCTCGGGTTGGTGCCCTGGGCTCCGTGCCTGACACCCCGCTTCCACCCCACTGCGCACACTTGAGGCCTCAGCAGGCCAGTCCCCTACTCCACCGGCTCCTTGCTGCTGGTGGCACAAACCCTCCCATCAGGAAAGCCTGCTGGTCTTTCTAACCTCTGCTTCTGCTCCCTCCTCCCTGCCGGGGTCCTCAGCAGAGGCTCTGCGGGCCTTTTGGACAGACAGGTCCTCTTGGTATGGAACGGGCGGTGTGTGCAGGAGGTGTAGCCCCAACCTGGCCCCAACCTGCCAAACCCCAATAGCTCCCCCACTTACTGTGACAAGCGAGATACCTCCTCATTTCCAGACACCCCTTAGGAACCACAGGGCTCCCCCCAAACTCCACACCTGTTTGCTCCTGTGTTTGTGCCTCGGTGTGCTTGTCCCCCTCTGGCCCCTGCTGGCAGAGCTGCTGTGCGTTCTGAGATGGGCTGTAACGCTGCTTTCAGGAAGCCCACTCTCACTTCTTCAGGCTGAGGTCGCTCCTTCCTGTGTGTGCCTGCGTTACAGGGCTGCACGTTGTGCAGAGCTGTCGTGGATTGATCTCGAACGAACCACTGTGCTCTAAAATGCCACTTCACAGCACCTGCAGTGTTGCATGCTACCACGCACACAGCCCCCAGCAGGACGAGCTGCGGTCTGACCAGTTCCCCACGAGCCTCCAGCGTGTTCTACCTCGTCACTTAGCATTACGTGGCCTTGGGACTAGACACGAGCGACTGTACAAAGGAGAAGGGTTCCCTTGGGACGTCACAACTTCCTGAGGACAGAGACCGTGTAAATTGTTGTTTCGGCCTTGTCACTAGGAGAACGGCGTCGTCGAGCAGTACACTCCCTTGCGAGGAGTCCCTTGCAACTTGTCTCCGAATTTGACTCAACGGAGCCATTTCTCTCTCAGCACCCTCTGCAGTCAATACCCTGAAGCAAAATGGCGTTGCTCGTCCCGGGTCGTCGTTCGTTTGGAAGAGTTACCAACACGGGCCCGTCGGCTTGTCTCCTGGCCGATTTACACCCGGAGGGGGCCTCGTTAGCCAGGTTACGCCGCGTGGCCAAGCGGCGACCACTGAAACCTTCCCGAGCCGTATTAAATCCTGAGCCGACTTCAAAGGCAGTTCTTCTCCGTGTTTTCCTTTCTCCCCTAATCCCAGTGGACACAGTTGATCCCCCCCCCCCCGCCCCAGTTCATGTTTTCCTTGTGTCTGTACATCAAGCTGCAGCGGTCGCTGGATGTCAGTAAGCGACCCACACAACCCGCTTCTGTGGGCAGCTGAGTTAGATGAGTGTGTGTTTGCACTAATATGGCCTCGGTATTAGTAATTATATAAATCATGTTGGATTTTAATTAAAATCAACTAGTTGTACTCTATGTGGTTGTAGCAGTAGTGGTTGTCATTGCTGTCGTCATTGTCACCACCCCAGCTCATAGGCACACTAAGGAGAGTGCGGGCGCGGGGTCAGACCACAGGGTTCAGTGTGACGCCGAGTAGTCACCTCATTTCTCAGTGCGTCATTTTCCCCTTGTCAGATGGGGTCGCCCAGAGTCCCCTCACGTGGGCGGCAGGGGCTTGCTGTGAAGGTTACCCGGGTGACCCGGGCAGGTGCTCCGGGCTGTGACAGGCAGTGTCCGTGTCGGGGGAGGGGGAGGTGCAGGCGGGAGGCCTCTGCTGAAGGTCGTGGAACCCTGCCCTGCAGGCCTTGACCGTGACTTCGCTTACCACGCTGGCCCCTGATCGCGTTGTGACTTAAAAAACTCCTGTTTCTCTTCAAAGTCCTTTGTAGTAAGATGGGACCTTTTTTAATAAACATAAGATAAAAATATTTACGCACACACACACACCCCCCGTTCTTGAACTGTAGTTTGAGTTCCGATTACAGGGTGGCAGCCTTGGCGTCGGCTTTTCGGGTGGCTCCTTGCCGAGCGTGCCGAATTTACCGAGCACCCGTGTTTCTCCGGTCCTTCAGTCACAGAGCTGTGAGTTTGCCAAGTTCACTCAGGGTCTCCGCCCTCTCGGTCCCCTTTACAGACTCCTCTTCCTCTCCCCAGAACACTGGCTGTCCCTGCTGTCTGTTTGTACGCCCTGGAGGATCTCACGCACCCGTGGGTTTTAACTACGTCCTGTCTGCTGGTGACCCCCAAGTTCGCACCCTCACTCCAGGTCTGTCCCTGGACTTGACCTCAGATCCATCGGCCTGGTGACGTCTCCACTTGATCTCCACACCTGCTGCTTGAGCAGTGGCCCCTGTATCAGTAAGTGACTCCCCCATTCTTCCTGTCACCCAGAGCAGAGTTCTTGGGGTTGTCCCTGCCTCTTCTTTCTCTCATAGGTCACAACTGATCCACTGGCACATTCTGTGGGTTCTTCCTTAGGAGTAAGTCCGGAATCCACTCACTTCTCACCAGCTGCACCCCACACTCCAGTGCAAGCTGCCACTCTGTGTCACAGCGTCACTGCCGCATCCTCGCGCTGGCCTCTCTGCCTCCACCACGGCACCTCTGTGACCTCTTGGCACACTGCAGCAAGAGTGCTACTTTTAAAATGTTTCTCCTCTACCCAGAAGCCTCTGCTAGCCTCCCATCGCACTTAGGGAGATCCTTACCGTGGTCTCAGAGGCCCTGCATCATCTGTCCCCTGCCTTCAACCCCGTCTCCTCCCACCTGCCCCCCACCGCGTCACCGTACTCCGGCAGCACTGGGCTCCTCACTGCTTCTAGAGCACTTCAGGCCCGCTCCTGCCTCAGGGCCTTTGCACACACTGTGTCCTCTATCCCTTGCTCTCTCCTTCCCTCCCTAAAGGTTTCTAGGTCTTCTCTGACCACACTACTTAAAAGCGCACCCTGTCCTACCCCTTCCACGCTGTCCCTTACCACACTCCTTTTCTTTGTGACGTTTTTGCCATACAGCATGTTAATTGTTAGCCTGTTGTCGGTCTCCAGCCACTAGGTGTGGGCTCTGCGAAGGCAGCCTTTCTGCTCACTGCAGCGCCCCGGGTCCCGGAAGGGCGCCTGGCACGTGCTCACTGCAGTGCCCCCGGGGCCCGGAGGGTTGCCTGGCACGTGCTCAGTGCCCAGAAGGCATGTACTGGGTAGACGAAAGTGCTCCTGGGCAGTGTAATCGCGCTCCAGCACTCTGAGGCGGGCACTGTGCAGAGAGGCACCCAGCAGATAAGCAAAACGGGGTTTAGCCTTGTGAGTTGGGCTCCAAAGTGCGTGTTCTTTCTGCTGTATTACATGACGTCCCATTCCTGGATGTTTCTGAGCCACTGCAGATCTCTAAGGATGTGGTTGTGCCTTTGAAGCCTTGCTGCCTTGATTTCGAGCATGGTGGGCATTGACTACTTTCTGAGCGCCTGGTCTCCACAGGGCTTGCAGCCCTCAGAGCCCGGGAGGGGCCCCGCCGGGCCCTGCCCTGTGCTCTCAGCCTGAGCAAGGCTGCGAGACCAAGTGCCTGCAGAAAAGTGGAAGTTTCTCAGATTCCTTCCTGCTCCCTGTCACGTTTCCAGGGCTTAGAGCTGCCAGGGACACAGGAAGCAGCCTGTTCATAAGCACTGAATGGGCGAGGCAGGGCACAAACACTGCTGTGAGCGTTAGGGCTCCTCGTTCAGGTCAGCAAAGACCCAGCCGGGCTGCCCACGAGGCACCCATGGCAGCTGCTTGTGGGGAAGGTCCGTGCCGCTCCAGGGCTTGGGGCGCGAAGGGAGTTGGGTGTCTGATTCAGACGGCGCCGGGGGTCCACACCTCAGGGAACCCACTGCCGCTCAGTGCAAGTACGGAGAAACCTCCGCGGGACCGTCAGGGAAGGGGAGCGGTTTGGGGAAGTTGGCAGAAGTCAGAGTGAGAGGCGAAATTGGTCTTTTGACTAAAAACGTGTGCCCCTGCCATAGTGAATGAAATTCTAATCCTCGCTGCCACTTAATGGGGCTGCCATGTGCTTGGAACTCCATGTGGCCCTCTAGTATCTGCTCAGTGATTCGGTGGTTTTCACACCAGCCCCTCAGTGCACACTGTTACAGACGAGAGCACCGAGGCCCACAAGGCCACATAGCTCATGCGAGGTTGCCTCAGGTGGCAGAGCTGGGATCCGCAGCGAGGTCCTGGCTTTTCTGTCACCCTCTGCGCTGTGCACACAGAGGTCACAGGCTCATGGGAATGCAAGACCCTTCTGGTACGGGAGGTACGGGGAAACATCCTGAAGTGAGTCGGGTTCTTTCGATGCCGTGGAATTCGGGTCGGAGGTGCTTTCCGAACGTGCCTCTGACCTCCCGGTTCCGTTTGCTTCCTTCACATGGGCCTCGTCAAGTGCTTGTTTTGTGGGTAAATTTCGCATGCAATTGGGACTTCATGTAGACTGTACCTGTCCTCAAAGGGAGAGAGGACTCAATGGTTTCCATGCATTCTCCTTAAAATCAGAACATTTGCGTCTTAACTTTTACATCTCGTTCCAGGAATTTTAAGCAGCCTGATTGTATGGAAGTGGGTCGTATTAATTGCAAATGGGCTAGACATCTGCTCACGAACACAAAAGGGTTTTTTTAGCTCAGTTTAGTTTTTATATAAGATTCACCAGCGTGATTAAGCGCGCTGTCCGTGAGGCTGTTACAAGACTAGGACTTTCAGACTTGCCGTGTAACCACGAAAACTAATTCAGAAGCGAACCTTTGAAGGTTCGAGAATGGGGAGAACTTAAATGCCTTCAAGAGGATAGATTTCCATCCACAGCCTGTCAGGGAGCCCTTCCCTCCCATTGAGCCCCTGCTGGCCTGCTGGCCAGCGCGCCCGGGACCCGCTGGACCTGAGGCGGGAGGAGCAGTGTTGCATGTCCCCACCCACAGGGAGTCAGCGGGGGTGGGGTGGCGAGTGGGTTAGGACCCTGGCTGCTGGGACTGCTTGGAAAGGCGAGTTCTTTCCCTGCTGATACTGATGTAGCAGTGTTTCCCAGGGTTTCTTGGGACGCTAGTTGTTAAGGAAGTGGATGAGCACAGTAAGTTCAGGAAGCATCACTGCTTAGACCAGGCACGTCCAGCCTGCGGCCCAGGACGGCTTTGAATGAGGCCCAGCACACACTCTTAGCGCCTGACGAGGTTTTGTTTTGGGTTTTTTGCGGCCTTCTTCTTTAGCTTATCAGCTAGCATGGGTTCGTGTGTTTTACATGTGGCCCAAGGCAGTTCTTCTTCCCGTGTGGCCCCCGGAAGCCACAGGGTTGGGCACAGCCAGGTTTAAACAAAGCTAGGCAGGTCCCCTTACTGCAGTCCGTTTGGCGTGAACCTTGAAGAGGAGGATAGCACAGTTTCACGGAAGGTGGGCCACACCTTGGGACAAGTTATCACGGAGAACTTGTCAGGGACTTACTTTAAAATTGGGAACTGAAGAATCTCACTGGGGCTGCCTTGGTCACGCTGTCGGATGTGGAGCCCCGGTGCCTCGGGGTGTCGCCTCAGCCGCCTTGCCACTTTGAACCTCAGGATCTGGCCCTTCCTAGAGTTTCAGGCTCCAAGCCTGTGGTTCCACTGGCTCAGCTGTGGGCAGAGGGCACGTTGGGGCCTGTGTATACCCATGCGTGCCTGTGCTTGACAGAGACAGGAAGGTGACACGTGACATAGCGGCAGTGATTGGGGGAGGACAGGGTAGGTGTATTACATAATAGAAAAGAGTTCTAGAACGAGTAGTTTCCTGATCCAGCACCAGCTACCTAGAGGGTCTCAGTCAGCAGTTGTTGAATGACAAAATTGTTAGGCGCTTGAGGCCTTGGCAGAAAAAAGCTGTCTAATTAATGTTCGTACACCGTCAGACTCTGTTTCAGTGTAGTTGCCAAATGTGTATCGTCTTTCACACCTTAAAACGCCCTAACATTTTCTGCACGTAACAGGTGATCTTTTCATACTGAAATCCCTACTGCATGCCGTCTTGCCACATAGTAGGTGTTCCTGGGAGTATTATTCTAGGAAGGGATTTGAACCAACTGATCTAAACCTTGGAACCAGCGACAGAGAGCTGACACGTGCAAGGGGTGATGTCTGCTTCCATGGCAATGAGCAGAGCTTGTTGACTCACTAGAGGGGTGAGGCTGCAGTGTTAACCTGTGCCCTTGACCTCACGGGCTTGAGGCACCTGCAGTAGCAGGTGCTCATGACAGTGGTGCAATACCTGTCGCACTGCTGAGTCCCCTGACAGTGCTGTCTCCCAGCCAGCCCCACTTCTGCAGCGTGGGGTTTGTCATCACGAGGAGGCGTCACCTGCTCCCCTGTAATACGGGGAGATCGTTTAGAGCACTTAATTTGTATTGACTCTTTATTGGTGCACTACTGCAATTAAGTTAGATTAATGAAAGGTAAATTCCAGTCTGTACATGAAAAAATTCTCCTGTGAAGACCCTAATTAGCATGTATGTTTATTTAGCCTCTCATGCTTAATTGCATCCCATCTTGCTATTTACAAACAGGCATCATTACAGAGTAATGAGTGTGGGAAGAGCATTAGGACGCTGGCATGTGAGGTGACTGGAGGTTGGGGGAGGCCTGCTAGTCGGGTATAATTTTCGAATGGAGGAGGAGGAACGGTCCCGTGAACCGGCCCCGATGGGAGGACGGAGCAGACCTCAGACGAGGCAGCCGCTGTCCCCAGCTGCAGAGAGTCGGGCTGCTTTTAGCGGAATCCGCAGAGGTGATCACCACACTCACAGGGCTGACTGTGACCTCAGCCCTGCATCACAGGACATCTGCACGTCGACACCCCGAGGACTGCCCAGGAGGCCAGGCAGAGTGTGGGCCTCCCCTCCTGTAGCTCCGCTCCTGTCCCTTCCGCACCTTTAAAACTGTCCCAGTGCAAAGTAGGTTGAGGAGTCAGCATGTGGCGGCTCACGCGCACCCCTAGCCTCTCCTTCCAGCGCCACCTAATCTGCAGTTGTTCCTTAACATTACCAGTTTATCTGCGTCCTAACCTGGCTTAGGGCGGGAAAGCTGAGGCCCCCGTGGGTAGTCACGGAGCAGAAGGAAGAGGGACAGACCCCGAAGGACCCTGTAGGAACAACAGGCTCCTCTTGTTTGTTATGTGATTCTCCAGTTCTTGGTATAAAAGAAACGTTTCTCGTTAGTGAGGAGCATGGTGGGAGGGGCAGAGGCGGTCCGTCTGAAGGCGGCGCGTCCCACCGTCCTGGCTGCATAACCTTGTAGGAATTCTGAATACCAGCTCCTCGGGTTCCCCATATGTTCAGGTTATCGCTGCAAACAGTGTTGTGAGTGTACTTTATATAAATGCAAATTGCTGCTATTCAAACTATATGAAGTGCCCTAGATTTCTCTAGGGATTGCTGGGTGGGTTGAAGTCCAGGATTTGATTTATTTAAAATTGAGTTATAGGAATTCACAGTTTTCAGTACATTTCTTCAAACAAACTACTTTAATTTTAAGCTACCCTAAATAGAAGCCCCTCCCCCCAAAAACCACCCACCCCTCGTCCGGCATTCGAACTCGCGCGCCTATTTAGGACGCGGCTGGCCGCCCCGCGCCGAGGGGCCGGCCGGCCCGGGCGCACGTCTCTTCCCTTGTTGTTAGCTTGCAACTCTTCCTCCCTCCACTCTCAGGACCGTGGGGCATGTTTTCCCATTCATATTAATCGGATTTTAAAGTGACCTTGTCCATGTATTGATTTGAATTAAAATCTTCTACGTCAAGGTCAAGTTGGCATACGTCCTACAGTCGAAATATTAAAAAGCCAAGTGCTGCCTAACAGGGTATCGACAGGAGAAGTGGAGATGTAACAGGGCCAAGTTCGCCGCGGAGGGCACCACGATACCGTTCTGATGGAGGGGACCAGTGGCAGGTCTGGGTGGGGACCACCTTCACCTGGACTTGAACCTGCCTCTCGCTGCCTTGGGGGAGGGGCGCCTTCGGCACCTCAGAGCTGGGGTGATGATGCTCAGGTGTGTGGGTTCACGATGCGGTTTCAGCTCCTCTGAGCTCGCACAGGCCGCCTTGACAAAGAGCGCCTGGAGCAACTGTTCATCCACTTGAACTTTCCAGCCAGGACGTCAGCTGGGAGTCCCGGCTCCACACTGTGCCTTCAGCATCTCTCCACGGCGACGTCGCAGCAGGCTGTCGCACTGAGTGCGAGGGAAGCGACTCGCTCCCTTGTCCATCTCATCTCAGTACATAGCACAACCAGAGCCTGGGACCACCCTGGTCTCCCCCTTTCTCACCTCACACCTGGCCGATCAGCAGAGCGCCAGCTTCTCCCAGTCCCCGCGGTCCTCGCCCACGTGGAGGCTGCCACCACCGCTGTCATGTGTCCCCATTCCCTGATTCCCTCCACGAATCAGGCAGCACCTGGTTTTTCCAAGCACACATCAGACAGGTCATTCCTCTGCTGGGGTCCCCGTGGGGGCTCCCCATTTCACCTCACCAGCGAGGCTACTGGGCTTCCTCACTGTCATGCTTGGTGCAGGGGATGAGTCACGGGCGTGTGCCACCCGGGGTTCCTCCGCATGTCGGTGAGGAGACACCTGACGTTTTCTGTGTGTCTGAGACGGACGTCCGCGTCCCCTGTCCTGAACCTGGGTCCCCCTCACTCTCACGGAAATCAGGTGGCCCTGTCTTTATATAGGCATCATCCTCTCCTTTTTCTTGGAAGCATTTTATGTTATATAGTTGGTTGTGTGTTTTATAAAATAAACTAATGTTTTTGGCAACTTGGAAGCTTTTTCATAGGAAACCCAATGGTAGCCTGAAGCCAAGGTGAGGAAGCACAGCTCTCCCCATCTGTCCGCTTCTTTACAACGTGTGTGAACTTCCGTTGTCATCTAATAGTTGTTAGAAGTAACGCCTGCAGTGACGTTAACAGTTGCAGCCGTGTGCTGAGTACCAGTAGTGACTCCTTCGGACCCTGTCCGTCCTGACAAAGCCTGTCCGGCCTGCGGCCCAGCACAGATGCGCAGACTTCCAGCTCTGTCTGTGGCAGAGGTGGAGTTTGAACTTGGGCCTCTCGGGCTCCACGGCCCTGGCTCTGGCCCCTGCACCCTGCTGCCTTTCCCTGTGGGAGTATCCCAGCTTGACCACGGCGGAGTACTGGCCAGGCTTTCATCCCAGTGCCAACCACTCCACATCTGGTGTAACTTCCACCTCACAGTTGCCTCATCCTGGGTTTCCCGGACAAGAGCACGAGGGCGTCACAGGCCAAGTAACTTGTCCTCGGTCGCACAGCCAGGGAGAGGCAGAGCCACAATCTCAGATCTAGTCTGCGTATGTCCCAGAGTCCGTACATGTAACTGTGCTCTCCTGTCTTGCTGGCAAGTTGATTTTCTGACATGTTGGTAGACAGAGCCTGCTTCATCGTTCCTGGGTCTTCGTGCAAAGGAAAAATGTCATTCACCTTGCAGGGCTGTAACAGCTTTGTCTCTCAGGTCGAGTCCATGTGTGGGAGTTGCTTTCCGAGTGTATCTTTCCTTTCTTATGCTGCATTGCATTGCATTGCATCATTGGAGGTGCGACCGCGTCACCCCGGTGAGCAAATGAGCTCTTGAGCCGGGAGGAACGTCTGTGTTGTCTTGGACGGTCCCTTGCTTGGACCTCTTGGTTTCCAGGTCACACAGCCTCGCTTCCTTTTCCGATCTGGTTGCTGTGCAGCCCTTCGCGGGACGAGCGGCCTCCTCCCCAGGCCCTGACAGGCAGTTTGCCTCCCCTACCGCAGCTGTGCCGGGGCCGGTGTGTCTCCGTCGGCCTGGCTGCCTCCAGGTTTATGGTTTTCCCGGTTTCCCCGTGTGCCTCTTCCGCTCCCAGCTCCCCTTGCGGCCGCAGCTTCTTGCTGAGAGAGCAACCCCGCCGGCAGGGTGGTGTGGGGACTGCGCGGACCCAGCAGCTGAGCAGAGTGCTAACTTTTTAAAAAACGCTAACATGAGACGAGCAGGTACCCCATTAGCACGTTCTAGTGGGGTCGGGAGGTGAGTGTCAGGCCACTCGTGAGAGAGCCAGGAGTCGCAAGGGTTTGAGCCACTTGCCAGAGACCCAGCGAAGACGGCCGGGCGGTTGGAGGGTTGGACAACCCAAGGCACTGCGGTCCCCATTTCTTGTGATGGGGAGACCCTGGCGTGCGGTCATGGCACGGGCGCGAGAGTGGGCATCAGCGAGAGGCCGCCTTCTGGCTGTGCACGGCGCAGCCGTGACCTTGCACTCAGGTCTTTCGAAACCGCAGCGTTCTTCTCTTGAGAACGAAAAGAAGGCGCCTGCCTGGGCCGCATCCCAGGGCTCTCAGACAGATGGAGAACACTGCAGCCTCGGGGCGTGCCCTGTCCTTGCCATCGAGCCAAGGGTAACCCTGGCCATTCGGGGAAGACCAGGAGCCAGGGAAAGCCCGGGGAGCTCTGACCATTTTTTGCAGGCCACATCTAAGAACACCTCCTGGGGGCGAGTTCCACGGGGCAGCGTTTGGGGAGTGCTCACCTGTGCAGCCACCCCGACCTGTCAGAACGTGTGATGACCCGAGCTGGCGCCCGACCGTGCGTTTGCCAGTGGTGCAGACAGGTCAGTGGTGCAGCACCCCCTCCCTGAAATTCTCCAAGGACATCGTGAACCCCACGTGACATCACACTGTGTGCCCCCCAGTTGTTTCAGTCATATTTCAGTTTTATCACCTCCTTCAAGGCAGGAGCCATCCATATCTGCTATTTCTTACATCTCTGGGCTGTCAGTTTACCCCTCTAGAAATGGCAGAGTTGGAGAAAATAACTTTTTAAATCCTTTCCAGCTCTCAGGTCCTGTGATCCTCTGAGTCAGGGTCCTCGCCCAGAGCTTCCCGTAGCACAAACAGTCATTCAGTAAATAAATGCCTACCAGGGTCATTCACTTAACGTTCGTGGGTGGCGATATGTTGGCTTCTTTCTTTTTAATGTACCCCTTGCCCCGAGGCAGAGCGTGGCCGTGCAGCCTTTGTCCAGAGGACAGTACTGTGCTGCCCCTTCGCCTGCCACGCACAGCTTTGCACCGGATCGGCCCGTGCTGCATCTGGTCCTCGGTTCCTGTGCACATAAGCTTGGGTCAGCTCACCCACCCTGGCAATCAGCGACTCTCACCTTCTGAGCTCACGGGGCCAACAGCAGAGATAACTTCTCAGCTACTAGGTTTGCTACATTTGTGTCAGGTAGCATTTGGTGGCCGAGTGGGTGTCCTCAGCTTTACTCCCACTTTGCCTTTTCTGTCCTATGACTTGCCATGCCATGGTGAACTAGAAGTTCTCTTAATGGACTGCAGTTTGGCAGGCAGCCTCTGTGAGACCAGATAGAGGTAAGCTCCCGGCACCAGAATGCCACTAGCCCAGGGACAGCGTTTCTAAGGCACGTCCCTGGAAGGGTGGTGACCGGCAGGGGGCCCACGGGCTTCCTTGGCACGAGCACCTTGGTTCCTGCTGAGGAAGCACAGCGCATCCTCTGACTCTCCAGGACTCACCATGGAACACTCCCGGGGACAGGCGCGGGAGGAGTATCGAGTGAGCTCTTTGGAAATGTGCTGCTCAGTGTAGAAGTTACCTTGGCAACGGCGAGCTGCTCCATTACCAGATGGCATTAGCTGTATCTGTGGTGTCCCGTAGCAGTTGCAGGAACCGACCTGTGGCCCCTGTCACTGGGCATTTTGCCTGTGACCATGGCCAGCGTTCGCCGGTTTGCTGAACGGTGTCCACTGGCCTGTAAGTGATGCATTGCCCTCTCCGTCTACCACAACTCCAAGGTCATTACAACATGGGCATCCAGGGACCCGCGAGTCTGGATCGTTGTATGGTGACATGAGGAAGCGTTGGAGACCAAGTGTTAAGCTGTCTCCGCACTGGGGCTTGGCGGGCTCCGAGCGCCCCTCTCCACCACAGCACCCTGCAGAGAAACGGCGTCGCCCGGGTCCCGCCTCTGGGTGTGCGCCTCACCTGCGGGCATGTGCTCCCCGTGGACCGTCTGGTTCAGCTTCCCCAACAGGCCCCTCTGTGTCACGCAGCTGAGCAGACGGGCACAAGCGGCTGTTTGACTTGCCCTTGGTCACACTGCCTGGAAGTGGCAGACGTGGGACTGAAGCCCACTGTGCTTGGCTTCCTTTGGGACTCTGGGTCTGGTTAGACCCACGTGGCAGCTTCGTGTCTTCCCCCAGGCTTCCCCGGCCCTCAGGCCTGCAGACTTCCCGCTCGGCAGGCCCTCCCCAGGAAGCGGGTGGTGTGCACCTCCGGGCCCAGCACAACAGGCAGCTCCCCGCCCCCAGCTTCCCTAGGCCCAGGCGTGACGGCAGCCCCAGGCGTGACGGCAGCCCCAGGCGTGACGGCAGGGAAGTTCATTAACACAGGTGGCAGGCTCACTCTCGTTCAGCTTTGATGTTATAAGAACTGGCTTTGCGCCATCTCACCTCTGTGAAGTCCTGACATGCATTGGGGCAGAGTTGCCGTTGGGGACGCCTTTATTCCATGTTTGGCCTAGTGGCACCCTTTATCAGTGCACCGTCTCATCAACTCCTGGGCGTCACGCTGTGATGGGGCTGTCATCGCCTCCATTAGATGAGAAAATGATACTCAGAGAAGGCAGGTAACTGGGTCAGCTTTTCCCATAGCTGGGCCAAGACCTGATTCCGAACACACCTGATTTCCAAGCTTCAAAACGGTAGGCTTCAAAAATTGTGTATACTCATATAGTTTCATTGTTGACCATGTAAAAAATTTTAAAAGCCGTAATTCTATGCATGTTCAGCCTAGATGAGCACCAGGGTCCTTTCTGGCTGTGTAAAAAGTAAGGATGGGCAGATTTTATAGAGCTCTGCAGATCTGAAAGATGACATACACATTTATCCTGCCTTTCCTGTGTAATAAAGTCTACCACTGAGTATCCAGGTAGTAGGGGAGGGGAAGTTTTCCTTTTCAAAAATGTCCCAGCTAGTAAAAGGAGACTGAATGATCGCATTGGGAGACCAGATTCAGGGGGCAAGGGGGAGGCAGGTCTGAGCGATTAGAAGAGGGGTGAAGCCAGACAAGGACCCACGCAAGGAACCCGAGCACAGGGAGCAAGACGGCGATTCCGTTTCGGACAAGCTGAATTTGAGGACATCTGGACAGCCTTACGTGCACACACATCGGGAGGGGCCCCTGCGAGGGCGACACGTGAAACCAAAGGGGTGGGTGAGCATGGCCAGGAGGCGTGAGCAAGGAGAGAGGAGGACGCGGGAACCGGGGGGTCGGGTCGGGGACGGAGGGGAGGAGCCCTCCCAAGCGCTGAGGAGGAGGGCTGGAGAGAGGGACGCTGCGCGCACAGCGAGGAGACCGCTGCTCAGTAGAAAACACCGGGGACCGCAGACGGAGCTTTCAGCAGCTGGCCGAGCGCTAAGCGCTGCTTTGGGCGCAGTTGGGGCGCTTCCGGGGAGGTGCCGCTACCGCACGTGAACGAGCTCACGCAGCACCTCTGCTCCAGGTAAGTCAGAGTCTGCGCCGTCTGCCGATCACGTGAGTGCCGTACTCAGATCCTGATACAAGGAAACTTTCAAACGTGGCATTTATGAGGCTGCTAGAAGTTCAAGCACTGACTGCACTGCAGCTTTGATCACCTTGGAGAATTCCTGGTTTTTTAGATGCGGGTTGGCATCGTGGTTGTTATGCTTTGGTGTTTTCAGAGCCCTTACTTTGGAGACGAAGCCTGCAATAGTTACATGTGAGGTGATGCCATGCTGTTCAGAATAATAGGGAAGGGGGAAGGTAGGTGGGGCTGAAACAGGTTTGCCCAGAGCTGTAACAGTTCAGGTTGGGATGGGTCCATGGGCGTTGTTTATACGATTGCATTTTTTTTTTTTGTATATGTTTTTAAATCTTCCATAAGAAAAAGACTTAAACTAAGTAAGCCAAGTTGCTTTAAGAGCACCTGTTGCTGACAAGAGCGACACGAAATAGGGTGTTCCCTGCTCTTGGTGGGCATAACCCTGCCGTGAGCACTTGGGAAGCTTGTAGCAAAACCTGAACACGTTTGTACCGGTTGCCCCAGTAATTACAGTTTTACAAATCTGTCCTCAAGAAATAGCCCCAAATACTAAGTGAAAGCTTTGTGAACAAAAGTGCACGGTGCAGCCATATTTATATTAGGGAAAACTTGGAAGCAACTAATGTCCAACAAAATAGGAGAATGGTTAAAGAGATTCCAGTAAAATTATAGTGTAGCCCGTGAGCAAATGCCACACAGCATGTAAGCCCGTTTTGAAGACTCCAAAGCAATATGGAGCGATGCCTGTGTCATAATTTTAAATAACAATTTGATTTGAAATTATAATAGCTTCAATTATGAACATGTTAAAAATTCAAAAACTGCAAGTCTTTGTTAGTAAAAAGAGTGAAAAGAAGTGTACCCCAAAGTGTTACTGGTGATTATCGTTGGATGGGAAGACTATGAACAATTATTTTCCTCCTTGTTTCTCTTATTTTAGCTTTTTCCATCTAATAATAAGTATTAGTTAATTTTTTAGTTTTAGTTAACTTTGAAATACAGAATTACTTTTGAAAACAAAAATATACAAATTTCTACTAACTTTAATGTGTGTTTTTCTGAATTCCACCTTAAGAAACTTGAGAATTCACTACCGTGGTGTATCAGTTTTTTTGTTTGTTTGTTTGTATTTTTGCTTTTTGGTACGTGGGTAGTTCCCTGACTGGGAATCGAACCCAGGCCACAGCACTGACAGCGCCAGCGCCGAAGCCTTAAGCCACTACACCATCAGGGAACTCCCTGTATCAGTTCTTTAAGGTCGGCTGGACTTTGTGTTTCTAAGGACACAATCCCTTGGTTACCTGTGCTTATTAGCAAAGGGAGTTAAGGTGTGCCTGCAGCTGGAAACGGGGGCTCCACTGGGGGAGGCGCCCCGCGGCCGTCGACTCCAGGGCTTCTAACTGCCGAGCTCCTGTCCCTGCCTCGGTCCCTCTCTCGCTCTGTTCCTTCCAACCAACTGCACGTAAGCTGGGCACAGAGGTGCTGCTCCTGCCATGGTGGTGTGTCGGCACCTGAATTGATGTCCAGTTACGTAAGAAATGACCCTTTAAATGGCACGTGGCGTAGCAGTGTTTTAAAGTGCTACACGTGTTTTTATTACTGTTTTCTTAAGTGTAAGTAAGTGTATCACATCTTCATCTTGCCCAGTTTCTATTCTGTACCATTTTAGGCCTATAAAAATAGAGACATCAGCTCAGGACTAGGAGTTACTAAAGGAACCAGATACTGGGAAAGTTCATCGACTGAGACGGATCAATGAAACAGGAAGGTTGTTACTGAGGACAGTCAGTTGAGAGGCCGCGAGGAATGGGGCCGCGAGGAATGGGGCGGAGGTTCTCATCTGGCCTGGACCAGCAGGCCCTTCTCCGCCATTCTGTGACGTCAGAGCCTCATGGGGACATCCCAGACACTGGGCCTTGGGCGGGTCCCGCCGAGTGCCCCTCTCGGGTCTCATCTAGAAAACAAGGAGGCAGCTCAGCCGGGAGCAGAAGGGTCGCCTGAGCCCCCCAAAACAAGGAAGGTACTGCTGTTGCTGCGGGCGCTGAGCCTGTGTCCACGAGCCCAGCGAGTTCCTTTTCCCCGGCGCGTGTGAGACTGCGCTTGCTTAGCTGTGTTTTCTCAGCCTGTGACGTGTGCTTAACGTTCTGAAAGGGTAAAAGCACTTGGATGTATTCCAGGGCCCTGGTCCTTGTTGGAGAGGAAGTCAGCTGCGTCCGTGCCCCTCCGACCCTGATGGGTCACACTCCTGCACTCCCGGCGGTCACACGTGGTGGCTACGACCAGCGTGGGTGGTGCCTGCCTTTAATGTCCCTGTTGTCCTCTCTACATAATCCACGGGCGCGCGGGCTGTGATGTAAAATGAAAACCCAGGTGCTCACTGACTCCTAGAATGCAGTCAGAGGCCAGCCTTTGAAGAAGGTAATCTTAAGACAGAAAAACAATAAATAAAAGGAAATTTTGCCTCATCCGTCAGGCAGTAAACGTGTGGGACGAACCCCGAGAGTTCACATGTCCAGCCTGTACGTAAACTCAGGG
Organism: Lyroderma lyra; assembly: GCA_004026885.1. Lineage (NCBI taxonomy): Eukaryota > Metazoa > Chordata > Mammalia > Chiroptera > Megadermatidae > Lyroderma > Lyroderma lyra. The sequence goes on along the minus strand of PVJL010009838.1, from coordinate 13,180 downwards.
TGGTGAGATGCACTGGGGCCGCACCGCCCCAAGTGGTTAGGGAAGAGCTCGGTGGCGGTTAGTTCCGAGGGGCCCTCGGACGCCAGCACAGGGACATCACGCCTCGTATGCTCGCGCCACTCGGTGTGTTTGCACGCTCACATTGTAAGTGGCTGTGTTCTGTGTGTGTGTTTCGACAGGTGACCTTGGGGAAGGTGTTGAAGGTGATTGTTGTCATGAGGAGCCTGTTCATCGACCGAACCATCGTGAAGGGTTACAATGAAAACGTCTACACGGAAGACGGCAAGGTGAGCGCTCTGTGGGCTTCCGCTGTGTTTCCTGTACCCCAAACAAATGTTGTGCAGTCCCCGGTGAATGACGTTAGGTGCTAGCAGTCAGAAATGATCTCCAAGCACAGATTGGTCGGGACGAAGACGAACGCTTTACAAAAATCATCTCCCTCCCCCCTCGCATTTTTCATCAAGCTCCTGCTTTTCCCGTTAAGCCTGGTGGCCTTAGTTGAATTTCTAATTTACCACCTTAGACCCCAGTTGCCTCATTAAATGTGTCTTCTAAGGAAATAGATTTTTTCTTTCTGTTTTTTTCCCCCCACCAAATGGCAGGGCACATCAATAGCCCGGGGTTCCCATTTTGCTTTTCCAAGAACCATACGGAAAATTCGAGTGAATCTGACACACAACCTGCCGACAGTCTTTTTCCATGAGACTAACAAGTGGCCCCCAGGACGCGCCTTGTCCGCGGCAGCCCACGCCGAACCCTGCGGTACCGAGAAGACGCGTTACTTCCACGGGCGGTTCGCTTCATGGGAAGTTCACCCGTGCGAACCCCTCATCTCTGGTGACGCACGCTGTCCATATGGCTCTGTGGAGAGCATCAGGGGACACTAATGGGAGCTGACAGCCCTCATGTGGGTTTGCTTTCAGAGTGTAATGAGCACTGTGCCTGAGACAGCCACCCAGACGCGCCCTGGTCACCTCCCAGCGTTGCGTCTGTCCACCTCTCTCTCGGGAGCTTTCCTTTCTCTCCGTGAAGCCCATGAAAATGTGCAAGTGTGTGCGTCCTGGGACTCACCACACAACGGCCATGTTATAATGAGGATAGAATGTTCTTCAAAAAATGGTGACCAGCGTAGCTTAGCACATAACCCCGCGTGACAGTACAGGTATGACCCACAAAGTCACGAGGTTTCAATTTTGAACGAGTAACCTGGCATTCCCACGTTTGCACCTTTCACACCAGTATTCTGCCAAGCTCCCGTCAGTTCCCCCGTTGCAGCAGAGCAGTCCTTACGGGCAGGCTCCCTCTTCCTGTTTGGAGAAGCTAGAACAAGTATGGAGAAGAAACTAGATCACCGGGGCAGACGTGATCTGTTGTGTGTATGATTCGTCAACTCTGGTGGTAATTCTAACCAAGAAATTCCAACTACTTAGCAGCCGCAAAGGCAGTGCTGGGGTAGTGGCTACCCTGGCCAGGAGCACTGGCCGGGGGTCACTTGGAGATGTGGTTCTTACTGCGTTTGTTCAAGGCTTGCAACTTCGTAGCCACACCTGGTGTGACTAACAAGTGCAATGGGAGATGGAGAATAAATACATCAATACATAAAAAGTTAAGTAATAGGAATGACTGGGCTGTGGAGGACACCAAATTCAGGATGCAGACGGCGCAGACTCTGACTTACCTGAAGCAGAGGTGCTGCGTGAGCTCATTCACATGCGGTAGCGGCACCTCCCCGAAAGCGCCCCAACTGCGCCCAAAGCAGCGCTTAGCGCTCGGCCAGCTGCTGAAAGCTCCGTCTGCGGTCCCCGGTGTTTTCTACTGAGCAGCGGTCTCCTCGCTGTGCGCGCAGCGTCCCTCTCTCCAGCCCTCCTCCTCAGCGCTTGGGAGGGCTCCTCCCCTCCGTCCCCGACCCGACCCCCAGGTTCCCGGCGTCCTCCTCTCTCCTTGCTCACGCCTCCTGGCCATGCTCACCCACCCCTTTGGTTTCACGTGTCGCCCTCGCAGGGGCCCCTCCCGATGTGTGTGCACGTAAGGCTGTCCAGATGTCCTCAAATTCAGCTTGTCCGAAACGGAATCGCCGTCTTGCTCCCTGTGCTCGGGTTCCTTGCGTGGGTCCTTGTCTGGCTTCACCCCTCTCCTAATCGCTCAGACCTGCCTCCCCCTCGCCCCCGAATCTGGTCTGTCGGCGGGGTCTGGTGACTATCCTCCCAAATCTCTCTCAAATCGACCCCCGCCCCGGCCATCTCCACACCCTTTGGGTGCCCGTCATCTCTCAGCTGAGTCCCTCACCAGCCTTCTCACTTCTGGTCTCCAATGTCACTCCCCCTACAGCCTGCACTGCACTTGGCTTCCAGAACCTTCTTCCTACAAACACATCTAAATGCATGATTCCTGGCTTTGTGCCGTCTACCCGTTGCCTCATGCAGCCCCCCCAAAGCAGGAAAAGAGGGCGTTAGTAGATGTTAGGCCCACAGCGTTCCGTGGCCACAGCAGTTTGAGAAGCCCTGGGTTAGGGAATGCTCAGTGGGTTTCTTGACCATAGAAGTGCTTGACCTCGGTCTGCTCGTGTGTCTCCCGAACCTCCCAAGAGGGTAGGTGTATCGTGCGCAACATCTTCCTAACGTATCTGACCCCCAGCTTCCGTTTGGCCTCATTTATTCGTAGAGCGTACTGTGACGCTGCGTTGTGCAGAGCACTTCGGGAGACTGGCTGACAGTAAAACAAACCCGGAGCCGGGCACCTGGTGCTCGGCCCAGTGTCCTTCCTGACCTCATCTGCCACCACTCGCATCTTCCTTTCCAGCCCTTTGTGCTACCTGTGGCTCCCAGGACGCACCACACTCCCGTGTTCACCCCGTGTGCCTCTCACCTCGGTGTCACGCCCTCCTCATGACACGCTGTCCCTCGTCCCTTTACATGCTGCCTTAATGCCCCTTTTCATCCTGTCCCCATGCTTCTGTCCGCTCTCGTGTGAGCACAGGCTGTGGCGATGGTGGGCCGGGGTCTGACGCTGCCTGTGGCAGATTTTCACTGTCGTTAATACAGTAGATGCTCAGTTAACCAGCACCCGTGGGGATGCAGGATAAATGTACGTGGCCGCTCCGTTAGCCAGAACTCAGGCAGCCGGCCAAAAACCATTTCTTTCTTTCTTTCTTTCTTTTTTTTTTTTTTTTTTTTTTTTTTTTTTTTTTTTTTTTTTTTTTTTTTTTT
>PVJL010009837.1:0-53987 GCA_004026885.1 Lyroderma lyra | reverse complement strand
TTTGAGGAGGAGCTTCAGGGCAGGGCGGGGTGGTGGTTGCCTAGTTACCAACACAGGGACAAATCAAGGGAATGCTGGGGAGTGATGTAAAAGGGTGGGGAGGGTACATTTGAGGAGGAGCCTCAGGGCAGGGCGGGGTGGTGGTTGCCTAGTTACCAACACAGGGACAAATCAAGGGAATGCTGGGGAGTGATGTAAAAGGGTGGGGAGGGTACATTTGAGGACGAGCTTCAGGGGAGGGTGGGGTGGTGGTTGCCTAGTTACCAGCCTTTATTACCTAACCTCTGAAATCATAATGATATCACCTAGCTACCAGTTAGTTGCACTAAAGTGGGACTCCCCCATGAGGGCAAAATACTTCATGCTCTGTTTCCCAAACTTCAAGTGATTTGTGTAGTACTTCACTTTTTTTTTTTTTTATCATGTTCAAGTATCACTCATATTTATTTAATGTGTATTTCTGCAATGTTTTAAAAATTGACTGACATTTAAAAGTTACCATCACCCTAAGCAATATTATTCATAATATCATACGTTTGATGTTCTAGTATGTATTTTCCCAATAAACAATTTAAAATGCACCTATTAAGCACAGAAATATTTATCTAGGTACCACCTAAAGTTTTCTATAGCATCAATAGTAGAAATACCACATTTTAGGAACTCTAATGTAGTAGAGGGTGCTCTAAACTGGGAGCCAGGGGAATTGAATTCTAATATAAGTTCTACCTTTGAGTTTGTGTCAGTTCGGTGAGCCACCTCTCTTCTCAGTTTTCTCAATAAATGTGGATATTGTGTTTTGCGCCTCTCATCTACGAAATATAGCAATGCTATTATTCTGTCTGTCTAGTAACATTTATTGAGTACTTAATACGTACAGGTACTCTACTAAAAGCTTTACATGCACTATCTCATTCCTCACAAGAACCCAATATGGTAGATGCTATTATCATCTCCCAGAAAAAGAAACTACAGTCTTTTCTCTGGAATTTTTCTAACTTCATCTTTCTAATTTGATGCAGATATGTTTTGTTGATGTGTCTTCCCTGAATATGGAAGATAAAGATTCCAAGGTGGGTATTCTCTGCTCCCCTCAGAGTTGGTAAAACTGATGGCTTTGTGAATATCTGCCAGGGGCAGAAAGTAGTAATTTGTGAAGAGGAAAATATCTCATTCTTCAAAGACTAGCTAGCATTACAAGCCTATTTCTCTTTCAAAAGGAAAGAAGATAAGAGTCATCACATTCATACCAAGCAAGGGGAGGGGGCATCATAGCAAAGGCTCAAAAAGCAACTATTCATAAGAATCTCACCTCTTAATTCTATAGAAAGCTAGTGGTTCCAGTTCAAGACGTGACTTAGCCCTGGAGAATTTGGAAGAAAGAGAAATTATTGTGATCAAGGATACAGAAAAGCAACACCACTCTAAGGTATACTTACTCTCTGAGTCTACCCTTTCTAATTCCCAGACCCCAATGCTGAACCTGAGGACTCTGTTTCAGAGATAGTAGGAAAACTCTTGTCAAACAGGCTCATAAATTTGAATACTATGATGTTCTAGAGAACACAAGCCTAAGTTCAGAGTCACGGTAAGTTCAATGCCCAAGTACCTAACACTAATCACAGAAGCTCAGAATCACAGAAGCTCAGAATGCCATTTCCTGAATTCAGGTAGTATTCCAAACAGTATCATGTTATCCTTATCCTAACAAAGGCGTGGGCTTATAAGCAAGATCCTTTGCAGTGTTTTTGTTGCCTTGTATTGGACTTGTGTATCCTACATTGCCCAGAATCCAACAAGAAAGAACAAGGATATGGAGAAGAGACAATCAACAACAACCAGGAACTGTAATTGCCTGGTTCCCACCCTGTTGCCTAAGGGATTACCAAGGCTGTTGGGTAGCATAAAGTCAGAAGCAATTAGACTTGCACACTACTGTCACATGTAGAATCCTTTTGTTTTTCTGTAAATATTCTAAATTACATTTGTTAAGCTCCTGGTTTGATGTTGGTATTAGAGCACATGACAAGTCACCTTCACAGCCCTACAAGCCTGGAGTGGCTTGTGTTGGAACAGGATATTTGGCTTTAGCGCAAGGGAGTCAAATATCTCTTGTTCTACATCCCTAGGCTTATCTTATAACCAGAAACAACCTTTCTGGCCCCAGACACATTTGGAGTGATGAGAGTGGCCCTTAAGGAAGGAAAAACTAATTGCAAAGTATTCTTCAAAGAGTTTTGGGTTTAGCTGTTGTGGGGTGGCAACTCCATTTGGGAGAGTTAAGAAAGGGATAAATTATACCTTATGTTTATTTTTTATTTTATTTAATTTACTTTTTTAGAAGTGAAACAGTTTATTAAAAAGGTAAGTACAGGGAGTTCCCTGGTGGTGTAGTGGTTTAAGGCTTTGGCACTGGAGCTATCAACGCTGTGGCCTGGGTTTGTTTCCCAGCCAGGGAACTACCCACATACAAAAAAAAAAAAAAAAAGATAAAAAGGTAAGTACACTCCGAAGAGGTAGGAGTGAGCCCGAGCAGGAGTGGCTCAAGGGCCTCATGTTTATTTTTTAAAAGAGCAACCATAATTCCTATACACAACGCAAATCTCCTTGTTTTTAACTTAAACCCATTTGCAAAAAGTCGACCTTATCATGACCTCACATTTCCAGGAATCTAATGAAAAGAGAAGAGATGAAGCAATGAAAAGGACAAAGAGGGCTATGATACTTAACATTGAGTAGAAAATTTGTACAACACATATACATATATTCAGACATGGGTATATGCATAGTATATATAAAATTTACACAAAGCACGTAAATATATGCATTTATGTACATTAACAAAAATATATAATGACATAGACATGCCTGATTACATGTGATATTGGCAAATACACACAAACATTCACATAACAAATATAAATATATATACACACACTCATATATATATATATATATATATATATTCATAAACAATGACTTAACAATAGATAGCTATACAGAGTCACAATCACTGACATGCTCACATGTGACATGCATAAACATCCAAATACATATCCGTGCACACACATATTAACACACACAAGCCTTGATGAAAACACAGTGACCATACAAACTCGGGTATAGGCATATACACTTATAAATCTACCTCATGTCGACATACACACAAACTTTTAAAAAGTGACACATACTCACTAACACATATGTTTGTATGCATTGATACACACATCGACACAAATAAAATGACATCACCACTCATGTAGTCATGCACTTACTCAAATTCTCAGGATATGTGCAACACTGACATAAATTCTCAAACATTGACTATATATATATAATCTCACATACCCAAATTATTGACATAGACAGTCATTTTACAATCACCTATTAACACATATTCATATTTTAACATACATATTTATTAATACATTACACATACATGAAATACTAATAGCTATGTGTGTTAATATGTGAAATTGTGCTTTAACATATATAAATACTTTTATAGCTACATGATACATGCTATTGGATTTATATCATAAACATGCAGATCACTCAAATTGACACTTGCTTATTTACATATTCAGAGACACACTGACATACACACTTACTATCTTTACATTCACACACATGTACACGATATACATACACAGTGTGTATGTATATCGTGTACGTGTGAATGTAAAGATATGTATACCGTAGATATACACAATAACTCTTAATGTCAACACATTATTACACATGCTTACACATAGTCACACATGTGCACAGACATACAAATATGCACACACACACACGTTTTCATGCACTAACAATACAGGTTGACATTCTCACATCTACTGAGATGTTCACATTCATGAATTGCTATATTGCACACACACACATAACATACATTGATACATTTTTGATACATATTGAGATAAGCACACATACTCAGGTAAAATTGACAAACATCGATAACATTTGCATATAGTTAAATGTACAAATGTATATACTCTGAGTCTGAGCTTTTGTAGCTACCACTTGTGCTTGAGTGTGTATTAATGGATATAACTGTGTGTTATGTTTCCATGTAAATTCTAAAGGTGAAATCCCTAATTTGTGCAGTTTAGAAAGATATAACTTCTAAATAAAGTAAGGAGAAGAAGTAGCCTACCTAAACTCTTAGGTGTTCTTTTTTTTTTTTTTTTTTTTTTTTTTTTAGATGGAGGGATCTGTATGCCTTTTCAAACAAACTCCCTCTGATCCTATAAGTGTTCTAAATTGGCTTTTCAATGATCTCCAGAAGTATGCCTTGGGTTTCCAACATGCACTGAGCCCCTCACCCTCTAACTGTAAACATAAAGTAGGAGAGACAGAGGGCAAATATCCCAAATCATTATCTGGAAACTGCTACCACGTTTATGCCGACCAACTAAGCATGGATCATATGGCCAACAGACATCAAAGCTTAAATCTAAAAATGACAGCAGCCCAAAACACCAACAATAACCAGAGTCCTTCCAGCCCTCCAGCAAAATCTCCTAACGTTCAGAGAGCAATAATCTCTCCTGAGAGAGAATGTTGTGTAGATGACCTTTCCTACTATGTCAACCAACTATCTTCTTTGGTCGTCCAGATGGCCCATAAGGAAATCAAGGAGAAGTTGGAAGGTGGAAGCAAATGCTTTCATCATTCAGCCTATCCACCCTCTGCGGACAAAGGGAAAAACAACCCCCGAAGTGCTGTGAGCAAGATCGCTTCAGAAATGGTCCATGATGCTGTGGAAGTGACCTCTGCAGAAATGCGGGGCACTAGTGAGGAGTGCAGGGAAGGTGGCCAGAAAGTATTTCTGTGTGGTGAATTATCCAACAAGAACAAGAAAGGAGACAAACAAATGTGCCCAAAAGAGAGCAAAGAATTTGTAGATTCTATCAGCAAAGGACTCATGGTTTATGCAAATCAGGTGGCATCTGACATGATGGTTTCTGTTATGAAGACCTTGAATGTGCAAACATCTGGGAAGCCAATTCCTGCCTGTGTGGTCTTGAAGAGGGTGTTGTTAAAACACACTAAGGAAATTGTGTCAGATTTGATTGACTCCTGCTTGAAGAACCTGCATAGTATAACTGGGGTTCTGATGACTGACACTGACTTTGTGTCAACTGTCAAGAGGAATCTGTTCAACCAGGGAAAACAAAATGCTGCAGATATCATGGAAGCCATGCTAAAGCGCCTGGTCAGTGCTCTTGTTGGCGAGAAGGAGACTAAATCACAGAGTCTGTCATACTCATCTTTGAAAGCGGCATCCCTTGATCCTAAGTGCAAGAACCAAAGTCTCGAATTCTCCACCATGAAAGCTGAGATGATGGGGAAGGACAAAGGCAAAATAAAATCAGATAAGTGCAAGCCATTGACCACTGCTGAGAGAGTCGGTGAACACATCCTGAAGGAGAGCTTGACCATATGGAACCAAAAACAAGGAAACCAAGGCAAGATGGTAGGCAAAGTATGTACCAATAACGAAGAAAAAAGAGAAAAAAACAGCCCTTTGACAGATTCACTGGCAAAGGACTTGATTGTCTCTGCCCTTATGTTGATCCAGTACCACCTGACCCAACAGGCCAAGGGCAAAGATGCATTCGAAGAAGACTGTGCTGGTTCTACCACGGGCTTTATGACTCAGGGTGCCCAATATGAAAAGAGCAGATGTGGCCAAAGTGCCAAGGCACTTTCAATGAAACATCTTGAATCTCATGGGGCTTGTGGACCATCTACCTCTCAACAGGCAGACTCTCAGAAGTTGGATATGTCAAACATCGTTCTATCACTGATTCAGAAACTGCTTAATGAGAGCCCCTTCAACTGTGATGAGCTATCTGAAGGTGAGAACAAGCATTCTGAGCCCAACCCAAGCAAAGCAACTTCCGTGTCCAAGAGAGGGGAAGAACAATGCCATGACAACCAAGAACTTGACTTTATTAATGGGCTGAAGCAAATGAACCGGCAATTCATCGATCAACTGGTAGAATCTGTGATGAAGTTATGCCTTGTCATGGCTAAGTATAGCAAAAACGGGGAAGCCCTTGCCGAGTTGGAAGAACAAGCAGCATTGGCAAGCACCCCCAGTCACCAGGCTGGTGGCCCCAGATGTAGTCATGATGGTGCAGTGGCACAGACCTCTCAAGACCTTCCTGGGCCAGAAGTCATTGTCAATAATCAGTGCTCAACAAGTAGCTTGCAGAAGCAGCTCCAGGCTGTCCTGCAGTGGATTGCAGCCTCCCAATTTAATGTGCCTATGCTCTACTTCATGGGAGATGATGATGGACAGCTGGAGAAGGTAAGCAATGATAAGTCATAAGAAGAAAGAGGGTTGGAATGGGCAGGGGCAGGGAGGCAGCTCAAGAGTAGGCCATTTTTTTTCAAGTTTGCTCTTTATCATGTGCCTTATAAATTATTTTCACCTCATAAAAAGACACAGAAGTGGTGAATCGTTACTAACTAGGGCTCTGGACACCTCAAGGGCTGCACATTTCAGCCAAGAGCTGGAGATTAAGATCATCTCTGTTTTATCAGTGACACTACTACTTGGTATAACATTGGGGAGCAGTTTTTAAGTCTTACGTTTTGATTTTGAAGGCCCTCCAAGGACTAGACAGAAAAAAAGAAAAAGGGAACTCCTCTTTAAACTCACAGGTCCTACCGGTGGCATGAGAAGATTTTTGTTTGTTTGTTTTGTTTTTTTGCCCTATACACCTAACTTATTTTAGGGAGGTGGGGGAATGGCAAACCCTAACCTTGACCTAGCAATTAGCACAGACTAATCAAAGGACCCAACACCTGGTGAAGGTATTTAGTGAACACAGTTGATTACAGGGTTTGGCTTTTGAAGCTCAAAAAGAAAGTACCTTTGTCATTTTGATCTACATCATTACAGAAGGGTCAAGGAAAAAGGAAAGCCCGTCTTGGATTTTTGGCAGGTTTCACTCTAATCCTAGAATCATGGGTAGAAAGATGTGTTGGGTGTAGTTATTTTATCCATTTGGATCTCTTCTCCAAAAGCATCACATGACTCGAACTATCTCTGTTATCTCCACAGCTTCCTGAAGTTTCAGCTAAGGCAGCAGAGAAGGGGTACAGTGTAGGAGATCTCCTTCAAGAGGTCATGAAATTTGCCAAGGAACGACAACTGGATGAAGCTGTGGGCAACATGACTAGAAAACAACTTCTAGACTGGCTGCTTGCTAACCTGTGAGCTAGGAACATCTTTGACACCTCTTCAGTAGTTACTCCCCCACCCCTAGCAGCATTCCATCCCAGCTGGGCACCCCCTCCAATAAGCCATTGAACATCATGCTACACAACTGTATTTCCCAATACATCTGAGCAGTTGGACTGTGCAAATGCAGGGTGTCTAATAAACTGGGCAACAGCATGAATAAAAAAATTTCATTGTTTTCTTGATCACATATATATATATATAAGGCAAAAGAAGGGAATGGGTCCAATCTCAAGGACTGGTGATACAGTGTTGGACTGTTCTGAACACCCAAGACACAAGGATATAACCCATGTACAAGTCTCTAAGTAATTTTGTTTGTCCAAATAATCTGAGTTCGTGATCTGTTTAGAGTTTTGTCACCTGTGAACTCTGTTTCTGCCAGAATTGCACACATTACTTGATAATCCCCCTTCTAATTCCAAGGATTCATCTTTCTTAGTCTCTGCTAAGAGTTTGCAGAAGGGCTAGCTAGCTTTGACAAAAAACAAACTGATGTAAGTATATTACCCATGGATATTGCCCATCCCAACCTCACAACATACACATGCTCACTATTCACTACACATGGCTATTTAGTATTTACTATCCAGAATTACAATGGGATCTGATCCTCCTCCCATGTGTGAATAAAATTTTCTTGTAAGTCATTTCCTTCCATTGATGAGATTTCCTTGTCTTCCATCAGTCTAAGACGAAGATTTTCTAAGAAGAAAGCTACAGAGTGATAGAGTTCTCATACCCAATCTATGTGAATCTTAATATTTCCTTTGTGACTAGTACAAAGTTCCTAGATTTGCTGTGTGCTTCTCTGAAGTCAACCACAATGCAAAATTTCATTGCAGATCAGATTAAGATCATGGTTTCAACTCTATGGTCCTGTTAGCTAGTTTGTTGTGGCATACCTTGGCACCTTAGAGGTGTTTGTGGCTTTGTAGAGAACAAGCACAGGATGTAGCATCCTTTTGGATTCAAAAGCCAAAGCTTTTTCCTCTAGCTAGTTGTATAGCCTTACAGAGTCACCTAGACTCTGAGCCTGTTTCTTCACCTGTAAAATGTAGCCAAAAATTATACTTGGTGTTTACAGGTTAACTAGAGAAATGGATGTGATGTTTTACACAAGACAAATCTTGTTATAAACGTAGATATGTGAAGGATACCTCTCAAAGCCTATCCTAACAGAGTTGCAAGTGCTCTTGTTGTATTTTCAAACTGAAGGCAAGATTCTCTTGAGAATGCAACCCAGAGAGGCACTTTTTGGGAGAAGGTAAAGGCACAGAGGCAAACTTTGCCAGCTTCTTCATAGTTCCTGGACCAGTCAGAAGGAAAGGCAGGGCTTTAAAACTCTCCAGCTCAGATGAAAACTAATCAAACCTTTTTCAGTCTCACTCTACCCCATGAAAAGCTTTGGAGTTGAGCAACCACAGATCCTTGTCTTTATCCTTAAAGAAAATCCTTAATAAACAAATCCCAGGACCAGGACTGCATTACTGATGACTCAATCATCCCTGAACACAGCTGGGACCCAGGTAGTTTACTTCCATGATTAGCTTGGCTTTTGACTTATTTGCTGATTTTTATTATGAGGTGGTCTTGGGGATTCTTTGGACCACAGACATAGAGCACAGGAAGTTATATATGCTGTTAAATGATGGGGGGTGGGCACAAAATGGTCTCTAAGGACCCTTTCAGTTCGACATTTGAGGATTCTAAGAGTTTCTTTTCTATAATTTCTTAGGAAAACCTATGTGGATGCATGAGATAAGTTCAGGGTAGGAAACTTGATTTTACCAGGTCTAACTGACAGATTACAGCAGAGAAAGGAATGCTGTGGGCTACAAAAGGCTCTGCCAAGGGTCTGAAACAGCTCAGCAGTCTTTGGGGTTTATCACTGAAGGGTGAATATCTGGCCTTTCACCTCTATAAGTGGAAACGTGATCTCAGGCATCCTATCAGCAATGTGGCCTTGCTCAATGCCAACAGTTGGAAATGGACAAGGACTTCTGCTGAGTTGAGACAACCCCATGTCATAGGAAAGGGACGACAAGAGCAAAACCAGGAGGAAATCATGCTTATCTTCTGGCTGGTGATCTAATTGGTTTGATATCTCCAACAGTTTTATTTTCTCTGAACATCAGGCCTTCATTTCAAAAGAAAGTTGTGAGCAGAACACTGTCTGGGAAGTTACTGAAGGGCTAGAGCTAGGCTGAGGTGGGATGAGAGAGGCACTTGCCTTAGGGACAAAATTTTAGGGGGCACCAAAAAACTTGGTAATCAAGATAAATTATATTTTATAATGCAGTATTTTAAAATATGAAAATTAATGCAAAAAATTCATGATGAATAAAACATCAAAAATTGTAATATAAAAGATCAGTAATAGTGCCATGCCAAAACCATAATGGAATTTGAGACAAAAGGAAAAAATGGTAAAATAGATTTTATAGGAGTAACACTTTGTGGGAGATTGCCAAGGCAATATTTAGAGAATATATGAAAGCTTGTATCAGTACAAAAAAGCAACGATGAATTAAGTCCCTGCCTAAAGAACTTCAGAATGGAACAAATCAAACAAGTTTAGGAAAGGGGAAATAAAATTTGGAGCAAGGAAGAAAAACAGAGCAAAGTTTCACTTAAACCTTAAAAAAATCAGGGGTAAAGAAGGATGTTTCAGTGTTTTCTCTCTTGCCTAATATCAGAGCACATCTTTCCAAGCAAAAGCTCATATTAGATTAATTCATATATATCATGTCTAAAATTTTGGACTCGCTTCTAAGGTCACTGTAAAAATCACATAAAGGGTTTGAGGTCAACAGATTCAGGGTGAGATTTGTGTTTTAGAGTGCTCGCTCACTCTGTCTGCTGTGAGAAGGATGGATTGAAGGAAATATTGTCCTGCTCAGCTATTACATATTTCCCTTGTTTATTTCTGTTTTTTTCCCTAACTTGAGTTTTTCATTTTTTTTTATTGTATTGGGGTGACATTGTTTGACAAGAATTACCTAAGTTTCAGGTGTACAATTCTACAGTGCATCAACTATGTGTTGCATCATGTGTTCACCACTCAGAGTCAGTTCTCTTTCCATCAGTATATATTTAGTTACCCCTCCCTTGTCTTCCACCCCTATCCTCTTCTCCCATTCCCTCTCCACTTGCCCCCAGGAAACTACTGAACTATTGACTGTCTCCAGGAATTTTACTGTTTTTCCCCCTTTGGTGCTTTCAGTTTTATATTCCACAAATAAGTGAAGTCATATATATGTACCACAGTTTCTTTATCCACTCACCTATCGAAGGGCACTTTGGTTGCTTTCATGAATTGTCCACCATGAACAGTGCTGCGATGAACATTGGGGTACATAAGTCTTTGCGGACTAAAGTTTGTTTTTTTAAAATTTTGGGGTAAATACCCAGAAGGAGGATTGCTGGGTCATTTGTTAACTCCATTCCCAGTTTTTTGAGGAACCTCCACATTGTCCTCCATAGTGGTTGTACCAATTTACATACCCACCAGCAGTGTGCAAGAGTTCCTTTTTCTCCACACCCTTTCCAACACTTGTTAGTCCTTATCCTGTTGATGATAGCCATTCTAACAGATGTGAGGTGGTATCTCATTGCAGTTTTGATTTGCATTTCCCTAATAGTTAATGAAGTTGAACATTTTTTCATGTGTCTGTTGGCCATTTGTATATCTTTGTGGGAGAAGTATCTGTTCAGATCCCCTGCCTACTTTTTAATTGGGTTGTTTGCTTTTTTGTTCTTGAGTCATACTAGTTCTTCATATATTTTAGATATTAGACCCTTATCAGATATATTGTTCACAAATGTTTTCTTCCATTTGGTTGGCTGTCTCTTTGCTTTGTTGATGTTTTCTTTTGCTGCGCAGAAGCTTTTTAGTTTTATACTCTGATTCATTTATTTTTGCTTTTACTTCCCTTGCCCTCAAAGTCAGGTTCATGAAGTCCTCCTTGAGCCCAAGGTCTGTAAGTTTAACACCAATGTTTTCTTCTATACAGTTTATTGATTCAGGTCTTATGTGGAGGTCTTTAATCCATTTTGAATTAATTTTAGTATATGGTGACAGTTCACAGCTCAGATTCATTCTTTTGCATAAGTTTTTTCAGTTTTTCCAACACCATCTACTGAAGAGGCTTTGTTTTCCTCATTGCATATTTTTAGCTCTTTTATCAAAAATTATTTGACCATATATTTGTGGATTTATTTCTGGGTTTTCAATTCTGTTCCATGGGTCTGTGTGTGTGTGTGTGTTTTTCTGCCAATACCAAGCTGTTTTTATTATTGGTGCTTTGTAGTACAAATTGAAATCAGGGAACTTGGTACCACCAGCCTCATTCTTTTTATGTACTATTGTTTTGGCGATTCGAGGTCTTTTGTGATTCCATACAAATTGGATAATTTAATGAGAAATGCATTAAATCTGTGTATTGCTTTGGGTAATATGGCCATTTTAACAATGTTAAGTCTTCCTGTTCATGAACATGGAATATCTTTCCATTTCTTTGTGTCTTCTTCAATTTCATTCAAAAGTGTCTAATAGTATTCTGTGTTTAAGTCCATCACATTCTTTGTTAATTCCCAGGTATATTATTCTTTTTGTTGCGATTGCAAAAAGTACTGATTCTCTCATTTCTTTTTCTGAGGATTTGTTGTTTGTATATAGGAATGCAATTGATTTTTGTACGTTGATTTTGTATCCTGCAACTTCACTGTATTCAATTATTGTTTCTAATAGTTTCCTGGTAGAGTGTTTGGAATTTTCTACATAAAGGATTATGTCATGTGCAAATAGTGACAGTTGGACTTCTTCTATCCCAACGTGAAAGCCTTTTATTCCTTTCTCTTGACTGATTGCTCTGGCTAGAACTTCTAGTACTGTATTGAGTAGCAGTGGTGACAGGGGGCATCCCTGTCTTGTTCCTGATTTTAGAAGAATAGGCTTCAGCTTTTCCCTATTCAGTATGATATTAGCTGAGGGTTTGTCATATATGGCCTTTATTATGTTGAGGTACTTTCCTTCTATATCCATTTTAGTCAGTGTTTTGATCATAAATGGATGTTGTTTCTTGTCAAATGCTTTTTCTGCATCAATTGATATAATCATATGATTTTTATCTTTTATTTCGTTTATGTGGTGTATCACATTGATTGCTTTTCATATGTTGAACCATCCTTGTGCTCTTGGGGTGAATCCCACTTGATAATTGTGTATAATCTTTTTGATGCATTGTTGTATTGTGTTCGCTAATATTTGGTTTAGGATTTTTGCATCTGTGTTCATCAGAGATATTGGTCTATAGTTTTCTTTTTTTGTGTTTTGTCTTTACCAGTCTTTGATATTAGGGTAATGTTGGCCTCATAGAAGGTGTTGGAAAGTATCACCTCATCTTCAATATTTTGGAGGATTCTGAGGAGGATAGGCTCTAATTATTCTTTGAATGCTTGGAAAATTTCATTGGTAAGACTGTCTGGTCCAGGGCTTTTGCCTTTGAGAAGGTTTTGGATGATTGTTTTAACTTTTTTACTATTAAGTGGTCTATTTAGATTACCAAGTTCTTATTGGTTCAGTCTAGGTAGACTATATGGTTCTAGGAACTTGTCCGTTTCTTCTAGGTTGTTAAATTTAGTAGCGTAAAGCCCTTCATAATATTTTCTTATGATTCTTTGTATATCTGTGGTATGTCACAATGTCTCCCCTTTCATTTCTAATTTTGGATATTTGTGTCCTTTGCTTTCATCCATAGGTTAGTCCAGCCAGGGGCTTGTCATTAATTTTGATTTTTCAAAGAAGCAGCTCTTCGTTGCATTAATTTTTTCTATTGTCTTCTCTTCTCAATTTTGTTTAGCTCTGCTCTAATTTTTATTATTTATTTCCTTCTCCTGACTTGGGGGTTTTTTGTTCTTTTTTTTCTAGTTTTTTAAGATGGGATGTTAGAATGTTTACTTGCGATTTTTCTTATTTCTTAAATAGGCCTGTAATGATATAAATTTCCCTTTTATTACTGTTTTCACTGCATCCCAATAATTCTTATGTGTTGTATTTTCATTGTCCTTAGTTTCTATATATTTTTAATCTCTTCGTTTATTTGTTCTTTGATCTAGTCGTTTTTTAAATAAGAGATTATTTCGTCTCCACGTATGTGTATTTTTTTCTGCTTTCTTTTTGCATTTGATCTTCAATTTCAAAGCTTTGTTGTCTGAGAATATACTTGGTATGATTTCAATCACCTGAATTTGCTGAAGCTAGTTTTGTGTTCCAGCATATGGTCTATGAATGTTCCATGTGCACTAGAAAAGAAGGTGTACTCTTTTTTGTGTGGGATGAGGTGTACTGTAAATGTCAATCATGTCCAATTGCTGTAATGTATCATATAAAGTTGATATTTTCTCATTTATTTTCTATTTTGATGATCTGTCCATAGCTCTTAAGTGGGTGTTTAGGTCCCCTACTATGATTATGTTTTTGTCAGTTTCTCCTTTCAGATGTTAGTAGTTGCTTCATATATTTTTATGCTTCCTGATTAGGGGCATATATATTAATTAGTGTCATGTCTTGTTGTTGTTGTATTATCCCTTTTATCACTATGAAATGTCCATCTTTGTCTCTTGTTATCTTTTTTAACCTGAAGTTTGCTTCATCAGATGTCAGTATGACAACTTTTGTTTTTCTCTGGCTACTATTTGCTTGGACTATTGTTTTTCTAACCTTTCCCTCTGAGTCTGTGCTTGTCCTTATGGCCAAGGTGTGTCCCTTGGGGACAGCATGTGGATAGGTTTTGTTTTTTAATCCAGTCTGTTACTCTGTGTCTTTTTATTGCTGAGCTCAGTTTATTTACATTTAAAATGATGATTGATATATGAAGATTTCCTATGGCCATTACTTCCTCCTTTTTTCAAATTTTCCTTTTTTGTTGTCCCAACTCTATTCCATTTATTCTGATTTTTTTTTTTTTTAGGTCGAAGAGCCTCCTTCAGTATTTCATGAAATGCTAGCCTCATGCTAGAGAATTCCCTCAGCTTTTGTATGTCTGAGGAAGTCTTTATTGCTTCTTCATATATGAAGGATGTTTTTGCTGGTTAATTCATTCTTGGCTGGAAGTTTCTCTCTTTTAATATTTTGAATATTTGATTCCACTCTCTTCTGGCTTGTAGAGTTTATCTCCTGAGAGGTCTGATGATAGCCTGATGGGCTTTCTTTTAAAGGTAATATTCCCCCTGCCCCTGGCTACCTTGAGAATTGTCTCTTTGTCTTTGAATTTTTTGCTGTCTTTTAGCAATTTTTAAATATTTGTTATTTTTAAACTTGTTGGGGTGACAGTTGTTAGCAAGAATTACATAGGTTCCAGGTGTACAATTCTACAGTGCATTGTCAACTTGTTGTATAACAAGTTCACCACCTAGTGTTTTGACATCTTCAGTATAATATATCTTGGAGAAGATCCGATAGGGTCTAGGTCACTAAGGGACCTATCTTCTTCTCAAATTTGGGGTTCCAGGTCTTTCCATAGGTTTAGAAAGTTCTTGTGTACTATTTGTTTAAATATGCTCTCTGTAGAGATTTTTTTTTTAAATTCGTTTTTATTGTTAGACTTATTGGGGTGACATCTGTTAGCAATGATTACATAGGTTTCAGGCATACAATTCTACAGTGCATTGTCAACTTGATGTATAATAAGTTCACCACCTAATGTGACTTCTCTTTCCATCACCTTATATTTAGCTTCCCCCGCTCCTCTCCCACCCCCTCCCCTTTCTCCCCTCCCTAACCCACTCATCCCCAAATAATTTTTTCTGCCCCTTCTTCTAAACCCATTATTCTAATATTGTTTTTTCTAATGGAGCCAGATAGTTCTTATAGAGTTATTTCCATCCTTTCTACTCTCTTCTTTCTGCGTTGTTTCCATGTTCCAATATTCAGTACCACTAATTCTTTCCTTCATCTTGTTGGCTTTGTTTCCTATGGTAGTTATTTCATTTCTCATTTCTTTGTTCCTTTTGTTCACAAAATTTCTTTCTGACATCATTCATCTCAGCGAGGGTGTTCTGCCAATATGTTTCCATTTCTCTGAGAGGCTTTAGAACTGTAGCCATGTATTCTATGTCACTTAGTTCATAAATTTCTAGATCTGTAAGATCCTTTTTTGGAGACTTTTCATGCTCTGTCTGAGCGGATTTGAATCCTAAGGTATTCGTAGTGTTTCTCTGCACAGTGACAATAGACATCACAGCCTCCTTTTGGGGCATAATAGTTTCTTTTGTGACAGTTCCAGGGAGGCCTCTCTTTTCTCTTCCTGGTTGGTATTGCTGCAGTGTCTTGCTGTAGAGCAGAGACTAGGTGGCATTTGGGGACAAGTTTTGGGAGAGAGTTAGAGGAGGTGGCTAAGCCTTATTTCCAGCATCCACCTGGACTTGGGGGAGGGGCAATCTGTGGGTCCGTGGTCACTCTGTTTCCTGCAGTTAGTCAAGGAAGCTGGGATAGGAGGGTGAGGCATATGGAATGCAAGCCAAGGCTGCTCACGTTGGTTGGGGAGAGTGTTGTCAGATCCCATTCCATGTGAGAAATTATAATGTATACTATGCATTGGTGGCCTACTGCATGCCAAGCTCTGTTTCAATTGCTTTCCATACCAGTTAATCTCATCAGCAATTCTATGAGGTGAGTACTCTCATGACCCCTGTTTTATACAGATGGGGAAATCCAGGTTCAGAGAGGTTAAGTGATTGCCAAGGTTACTATAGACTCCAGAGCTCATGCTCTTAACATCTATACTGTGTTTGAGAAGCTATGAATAGATAGCACTTGCAGTTGAAGGAATCCACACAGTGAAAGAATGACTCAGAAAAAGATGCCAAGCTGCCTAGACTTGTTGTTCTTTTCTTCCTCTTTCAATATGCAACTGCCTTGCCTCTCTCTGACACTGAAAGACTGGTGTCTCACCCTCTGTCACTGTCTGATCTTCCTTTCAGGTTTATATTCCCATAAAAGCCCATCCTGGAGGGCTTTTCTTTCTTTCCACCCTTGCTCAGCTGTCCCAGGAGTCCAAAGGGTCTGGCCAGAAAGGAATTCTCAATAGTCTTCAGTCTCCTCTCTTTAGGTTTAAGGATTTTCCATAATTCTCAGGAAGTATGTTGCCTCACCAGCAAGAAATGTAGTAATCCCACCAAGTCATATGTAAACATGAAAGAAATATGTAAATAAAAGAGCAGAAGTATATTCATACTAATGAGGTCTTTCCTCAACACACACACTGTTCTCTCACATGCACACACTCACATGTTTCTTAAAAAATCATTCTAAAAGCAACATAATAGTGACATTAAAGAGGAGTTGTGGGGGAAGTCCTCTTAAGTGATTTAAAAGAAAGGCTGTGGAATCTCTCCGACCTGGGTTCTACTCTTGGCTTTGCTATGTGATCTTGAGCAAGAAAACCTCTCCGTCTGCGCCTTCTGATAAACTGTGAAGCTCCTTCCATCCTTTCAGTTCCCCATTATGTATCTAACCACTTGACTTTCTTGCTTTGGATTATTTCATAAACCCAGGCATTCACTTTGCTTTTTTTCTCCTTCAGTAGTTGTAAATCTTTTCTCCTTGCCTTGGGGTTCGACTTTCCCAAGATTCACTGAAGTGTGAAAACCAGGCCTATAGCTTTTCATTTTTTACTGCCCCCCCCCAAAGACAAGGGGCCATCATCTGACACCTGGGAATTTTTTTTTTAATTTAGTACTTGTCATGATTTTCATTCAAGGGTTTTGCTGTCAGATCAGTCAAGGAAAGAGAGAGGCATTAACAAAAATCACTAACACTGGAATACTGACAAAATTATCAGAATCTCAAAAGTTCTCTGAGTCCCTGTCTTTGTTGTTTTGTTCCTGGGTCTCTTGCTAGATGTTACCTTGAAGCCCCAGAATCTTCCTGTTCAATTTTATCTCTCAGGATGGAGCTCATTAATGCTCTCAATTGTCACTGACTAGCTTTATCATCTTGAGCAGGTTCCTTACTCTGAGTCTCCATAGACTCAGAGTATCTCCTACTACCATTTTCTCCTCAGGCTTTCTTCTTCTTTTGAATTTTTCTCTCCTTCATTGCTCCTTTCACCTGTAGCATTCTTCTCAACCCCCACCCTAGTCTTTGTACTGCTGGCAATTTAGTTTTTAGGTCTCAGCTTAAGTATCCCCTCTTGAGAGAGGCTTTCTCTGTGTACCAAGTCTAAAGTAAGTCCTCTGTCCTGTTATTTAGCTTGCTACTTCTTCTTCCTATCAGTTATCATAATTTGCAATTATATATTTATCTGTTTGCTTGCGTATTATCTGTCTCATTCCTACACTAGAAGTCTTAGAAAAGTTAGCACTGTATGTAGAGATGATAGTCATTGAAACAAAGCTGCTGTGGCTGAACTGAATGGGGCACAAGCAATCCAATTGGATCAAAGCTTTTGTTTTAGAAAATTAGTGGCAGAGAGCAGCATTCACTGAAGATGTGGAAAGACTGGAAGAAGGGCCATACTCTCTCCTATCTCTTCCAAGCCTTGTTTTCTGTTCTCCCCACACTCCAATATTTTTCTCTACTATCAGAATTGCCCCTCCCCCTACCTTTGTCTCAGTTGTATGCCCTTAGGGGACTTTTTTCTTTTTTCTCCAGATAATTAAATTATGTATAAAAGAACATTACTGAGGTCAAACAAAGCCTCCTCTGTTGCTTCCCCCTGTCCCATTGTCCTAACCACACCACAAGTCAACAAATGGTATTATGAATTTGATGTGTAAAGTTTGATCCAAGATTGTAAGCTTCCTGAGAATAGTAACTCCACCCTCAACCTCCAGATCCTCCTACCCAAGCACAGGTCTCAGTGAATAGTTGATGAATGAAAGGAGGAGTGGACTTTGTGTTTTGGCTTGAGCACTAATTGTTGATTCTCCTCCTGCAGAGCGGGGAGTTGTCCTGTGAGGGATACAAGGGCAGTCCAGTCCCTCAAGGTACTTTCAATCTGATTGAGGAGAGAAAGAAATGCATAAGACAGCATGTTCTCTGAGCTAAATGAGGGAACCAATTAGCACTGCTGGAGTTCACAGGAAAGACTACAGCAGGCCCAGGAGGTCTCATAGATGAGGTAGGATTTAAGTTAGGTATTTAGGAAAAGGAAGCTCTTAATTGCTCAGAAAAAAAAAAAGGCGAGCATTGGAAGAAGAAAGCAATCCAATGAATCTGTGAAGGAAGGTTTTTTGGGGTTCACTAATTTCTTTCTCACATACTATTATCTAAAATTAGCTGCCAGTCCATATCTGGGTTCCTCAAGGCAGCCTGTTACTCTCTGATCACCTTTTTGGGGGTTGTGAAGACTACTTCATAGATTGCTAGTTTCACAAATAGCCTTAAATTATATTTTGGGTATGTTGTATAAATCTAATGGATGTATACTTAGGTATATGATGGGCTGCTGCATAGGTAGGGCATATCTATAAGTTTTTGTAGCATTGTTACTTTATATTTTATTTTACAGACATTTATGTAGCATTTACTAATGCTAGGATTCTACTAAGCACTTAAAAATATTTAATTCTTTTTAAATTATAGTTGTCATACAATAGTATATAAGTTTCAGGTGTACAACATAGTGACTCAACATTTACATACCTTATGTTGTGATCACCACACTAAGTCTGGTTACCATATGTCACCATATAAAGTCATTACAATAGTATTCACTATATTCCCTGTGCTATACACTACACCTCCATGGCTTATTCATTAACAGATATCAACCTAATGAACAAATAACCTATAAGGCAGATGTTATTATTATATTATCCTAATTTTAGATGAGTAAAGTGAGGCACAGAGGGGTTAAGTCACTCACCCATGGTCATACAGCTAATAAGCAGCAGACTGCAACTCAACTACCTCTTAACCATTATGCTATAATACCTCTCTCTACAAAAATCCTGGATAGATGATTGAATTAAGGTCCTTTAAATGCTGTTAAAGGAATTTTGAAACTATTTTTCATTTAATAAAATCTTTATTTTTAGAATAATACATAGAAGTTCCAAAGATAGTACTGAGAATTCATGCATACGCTTCAACCAGTTTCCCATTATATTAACATGTTATATAACCATAGTTCTTTTGTCAAAATTAAGAAATCAACATTGGTACATTATTGTAAATTCAACTACAGGTTTTATTTGTATTATACCAGTTTCTCTATTAATGGTCTTTTTCAGTTCCAGGATTCAATCCAGGCTACCACATTGCATTTAGCCATCGTGTCTCCTTAGTTTCCTCTGCTCTTTAAGTAGCCAGTCTTTTCTTGGTTCTCATGTCCTTAACTGTTTTGAAGAGTAATGGCCAGGTATTTTGTAGAATGTTCCTCAATTTGGGTTTGTCTGGTGTTTTTCTCATAACTAGACTGGGATACAGGTTTAAGGAAAGAATACTACACAGGTGAAGTGCCCTTCTCATCACATGGTAACGGGGGTACGTGATATCACTGGTGATGTGAACCTTCATCACCTGCCTAAGGTAGTGTCTTCAGGCTTCTCCATCATAAAGTTACTATGTTTCCATTTTTATACACATTTGCATTATATATACATATTAATTAGAAGTGAGTTATTAAGCCCACATTTGAAGGGGGTGGGGATTAAGCTCCACGTACTAGAGGAAAATAATATCTACATATATTATTTGAAATCATTCTGTAGGGAAGATGTTGTCCTTCTCTCCTATGTATTTCTTTATTCACTCATTTATTTATATCAGGATGGACTTATGTACTTTATATTTTAGATCATGCATGTCCAACCTGTGGCCCAGGATGGCTTTGAATGTAGCCCAACACAAATTCTTAAAACATTATGAAAATTTTTGTGACTTTTTTTTTTTAGCTCATCAGCTATCATTAGTGTTAGTGTATTTTATGTGTTGGCCCAAGACAATTCTTCTTCCATTGTGACCCAGGGAAGTCAAAAGGTTGGACACTGCTGCTTTAGATTATTAATGCAATACTATGTTATTTATTATAGACTATTCCTTTTCAAAATTTATATCTGTCTTGTACCTTTGAAAGGCTATTGACTTGGAAATCCAGAATTCCTTATTGTGGGTTTATTTAAAATAGTGACTATTTGAATTAAGATCTGGTAGATAATTTGAGGGGGTGTGTTGTGCATGCATACACCCATTTTACAAATGAAGAAATTAAAATTTAGCAATGTTAAGTGGGTTGACCATGCTCATACAGTATGTGATGGAATTTTAGACAGGAATGGTCTCTACAGAATCTCAATAGTAGTTCTCCATGTTCTGCTTAAGCACCTTTTGTAATGTGAATCTTGTTACTTCACAAGGCAGCTCTTTTTATGTAGGGTCTGCTCTACTGCTAGAGGGACTGCAATCATTCAGGGACTGGGATTGGAAAAGAGAGAGGGAAATGGTGGCCTTGGGGAGAGCAGACTGTAATGAAACATTTGGTCAAAAAAAGAGGGGGATTTACTAGAAAGAAAGTGGTGACTAAGTCTAAGGTGTGGCAGCTAAATATGGGTATTTCCTTGGATGTCAGCAAAGAAGTCATCTGACAAAGAAGACTGACACAGTATATGCGGAGAGAAAACTTATAGTGACCTCTCCCACACCCCATAGCCATCTAGACCCTGTTCTTTCCCACAACAGTCAGCCTTCAGTTATTGTATTACTTCTTTTGCCTATCCCCAATGCATTTATTCTTAGATATAAACTATATTCCTACTACTCAGCCATAAAAATTATAAAATATTGCCATTTTCAAAAACGTGGATTAATATTGAGAGTATTATGCTAAGTGAAGTAAGTCAGATGGAAAAGGACAAGAACCATATGATTTCACTCATATGTGGGATAGAAAACACAAAGCAACAAACAAACAAACAAACTCATAGGCACAGACAACAGTATGGTAGTTACCAGAAATGAAGGGGGGTGGGGGGAGCATGAACAGGGTAAAGAGGGTCAAATATATGGTGACAGAAGAAAACCAGACTCTGGGTGGTGAGCACACAATACAATATATAGATGATGTACCATAAAATTGTACAACTGAAACTTATATAATATTATAACCAATATTACCACAATAAATTTAATTACATAAAATATTTTTCAAAACTATATTTCTAAATTCAACAAGTATCCCTGGAGCACCTACTATATAGGACAGGACTTATTCTAGGTGCCACAGGTGACTTGGATGGGTAATGTGTCACTGTGTGCGTGTGTGTGTGTGTAGAAGGTGAAGAAAAGCCTCCTATGGCTCATTTTTTATTTGGATTAAATTAAAAATTTCTCATTTCTTTTATCCTTGATTTCTCTAAAAACTTTGAAATATAATTTACATATAAAATTTGCCCATTTAAACTGTACTACAGTTTAATGATTTTTTAGTATATGCATATTCACAGACACATATAACCATCACAGTCAATTTTATAACATTTTCATAATCTCAAGAAGAAACCACAAAGAATTACATATCCCAATGTTCATCGCAGCGCTGTTCACAGTGGCCAAGACATGGAAACAACCAACATGCCCTTCGATAGATGACTGGATAAAGAAGGTGTGGTACATATACACAATGGAGTATTACTCAGCTGTAAGACAAGATGAAATACTGCCATTTGTGACAAAATGGATGGACCTGGAGTCATCATGCTAAGCTAAATAAGCCAAACGGAAAAATCCAAGAACCATATGACTTCACTTATAAGTGGAATATAAAACAGAAAGCAACAAAGATAAAACGAACAAACAAAAACTCATGGACACAATTAATAGTTTAATGGTTATCTGGGGGCAAGGGA
Source organism: Lyroderma lyra (assembly GCA_004026885.1). Lineage (NCBI taxonomy): Eukaryota > Metazoa > Chordata > Mammalia > Chiroptera > Megadermatidae > Lyroderma > Lyroderma lyra. The sequence goes on along the minus strand of PVJL010009837.1, from coordinate 31,876 downwards.
GGAGATGGTGGGAGAAGAGGGAGGGGTTGGGAGAGGAGGGAGGGGGAGCCAAATATATGCTGATGGAAAGAGAACTCACACTGGGTGGTGAACACATAATACAACACATAGAAGATATAATGTAAAATTGCATACTTGGGACTTATATCATTTTTACTAATCAATGTCACCCCAGTAAATTTTAAAAATAAAAAAATTAAAAAAGTTAATCCATTAAAAATCGATAAATTGAACTTCTATAAAAATGAAAGCTTTAGCTCTGTGGAAAAACCTTGTTAAGAGGATGACAAGACAAGCCATGAGAAAATATTTGTAAATCCCAGATCCAACAAAGGACTCATATGCAGAATATATAAAGAATGCTCTAAATTTAACATTAAGAAAACAAATAATATGACTTGAAAATTAGCAAAATACTTAACAGACACTTTACCAAAGAAGATGGTATGGACATATGGATATAAAAACATATGAAAAGATAGTCAACACCACTAGCCATGTGAATGCAAATTAAAATCATAATGAGATATCATTATGCCATCACTATTAGAATGGTTAACATAAAACACACTGGCAATACTAAGTGCTGACCAGGATATGGTGCAATTGGAACTCTCATACATTTCTGGTGGGAATGAAAACTGGTATAGCTGCTGTAAAAAAAGTCTGGCATTTCTTATTATAGTCTCCAGCAATTGCACTCCAGGGTATTTATCCTATAAAAATGTAAATTTATGTTCACAGGGAAAAAAACTGCACATGGATATTTATAAGAGCTTTATATATCATAGCCAAAAACTAGAAATGATTCAACATTTGTCAATGGGTAAAATTATTAAATAAATTGTAATGCATCTATACAATGAATTGTTACTCAGCAATAAAGAAAAACATTACTGATGCAGGAAACAATAGGAATGGATCTCTAGGGACTTAAGCTGGGTGGAAAAAAAGAAGCTAATCTTAAAAAGTTCCATACTCTGTGATTCTGTTCATATGACATTCCTAAAATGACAAAATTATAGAGGTGGAGAACAGGTAAGAACAGATAGGAAAGGAGAGGGAGTGTGTAATTATAAAATGGTAGCATAGAAAGTTTCTTTTTTTGTGACAGAACACTTCTGTCTCTTGATTGTGGAGAGAGTTATATCTATCTGTACGTCTGATAAAATGTAATAGAATTATACACAAAGTCATAGCAAAAAAAAATGAGAAATGCAAAAATTGGTAAAATGAGCCAATTCATTCCTGGTTTTGATATGCACTTTAATTTTGTAAGATGTCACCATTAGGGGAAACTGGGCAAGAGGACACAGGACTTCGCTAATTTAACAACTTCTTGTGAACCCATAATAAAGAAATTAAAAGTTTTAAAAAAAAGAAAGAAACCTAGAGTTGGCTAGTTAAAGCTATCCCCTAATGTGCTAACACTCACATGTCCCTTGTTTACTAAAGACTATTTGTCCAAGGGTGACTTTCCAGGATATAAACCTTACTCCAGTGTTCCTATAGAGTACTTCATTGTAAGGAGCTACTAGACTTGAGAAATGAAACACTGAATAGGCAGATTCTTTCCCCTAAAACAAAGGGTTCTAAGCTGGAACTTATGGTCCAGGCTTCTTAAGTCTGTCAGTGCCCTCTTTAAATATTTTAGAATGGTGTTTTTGTGTTTATTTAGAAGCTATAAACACAAATGACAAAATATTTGTAAGGCACTGACAGTTACATTTCAAAATTAAAAGCTCATCAGTTAACAGAACTCAAGTACTTCTATCTAAATATAATTTTACTTTTGACAGTTTTTGTGTATTCTTTCGGCAAAAAAGAAGACACAAATGGTAGCAGACTATATTTACAGTTCCTTGCTTTTTACACTTAACAATATACCATCGAGATCATTCCATATCGGGACTACAGTTCTACCTCTTGCTTTTAAGTAGCTGTTTAATGTTCTTACCATTAATAGATGAACCACAGTTTATTTATCCAAACTTTATTGATGGATATTTAGTGGGGTTTTTTTTTTGCCATTATGAAAAATTCTGCAGTAAATATCCTTATATACTTACATCATGACATGCTTATTTACCATATATCCATATGGTAAATTCCTAGCAGTGATGTTGGGTCAAGGATACATACGTGGTCCATGCTGATGCACACCACAAAACTGCTTTCAAAAACCTGTACCAACCTTCCACAAACAGGGGAGTATAGCACCTATTTCTTCTTATGTTTGCCAACCATATGTATTGTCAAACTTTTTAAATATTTTGGCCATTCTGATAGGTGATAAATGGAATCTCCCACTTATTGCTGGAGACAAGTAGCTCTGGATGATCATGATTTTTCTTTAATCTTTATAAACTTTCCTTTTTGTCTGTTGTCATTTATTTTTAAATAAATAATTGTATTGCTTTGTCTTACACAAGTAATAAATAACATTCATTGTAAAAAGAAACATCAAGCCATATGGATGTACAGTGAGTAAAAAAGAGAAAGCCCCTCTTCTCCCAACACTATCAAGTCTCACTGCCCTCCTCAGAGCTTCAGAGACACTGATGTGTGCCCAGGAATTTCACCCTGCTAAATACAAGTGCATGGGGCACTCATTCTGATTCCTCTCATTTGGGATTGGAATGCTTGTAATGGGCGCACATCTGAGCTCCAGCTTTACAATATCCGGCGGAAGGGGGTTGCTGAGTACATCAACAGTAACATATACTGTAGATAAAATGGTTAAACAATGTATGTGAGGGAAATGAATAAACAATTTACATGAACAAAATGGCTTAAAAGTCCTCCAAAAGCTTTAGAGACACCATTTCCCTGCAAGCAACGTGCAAACAATAAACACTGCGTTTATTAAGTCTGATCTAGAAGTGCTTTGAGGAAACAAAGCTTAATTAATTTCCTATATGCGATGAAAGCATTGAGATGGTATTTTTATTTATTTATTTATTTATTTATTTATTTATTTATTTATTTATTTATTTGTAGTATGTGGGTAGTTTCCTGGCTGGGAATTGAACCCAGGCTGCAGCGTTGACAGCACCAGCGCCGAAGCCTTAAGCCACTACACTACCAGGGAACTCCCTGAGATGATATTTAAATAAAGAGGGAGTGGGGAATCAGTAAGAAAAGACAAAGGCAGAGTCTAGAAGCAGGCTGGGATAAATTATTTGACCTTTAGTTTCTTCACATCAAGTAGAAATAATTATAAAATATCTAGCACATATGGCTATTGTAATAAATAATAATCTATGTAAAGTGCTTAACACAGAATGAGGCATAGAGTAAGTTCTCAATAAATGATAGCTACTCCTAACTATTCTTAAAACCTTTCCTTGGAAGAGGGAAGGTATTGTGGATGGGAAGCACAGAATGAATCAAAGCTTAGATTCTGAATTGGGGATGAAGTGCTTAGAAGGACAATGATGAAACCTGACTAGAAGTGGAAGACTTGTGTAGTAGATGGGGAAGGAATGATTCAGGGAAGGTATTAAAGCAATAAGGAAAATGAAGATAATTTAGACCAATGTCATTATGAAGAGTGGGCAGAACAGTTTGGGATGTGGAAATTGGGGGAGAGGTATAATAGGAGGCTGTGGCAGTACAGGAGAGAGGTAAGGGATATAGAAACACAGGAGGAATATGGCAAAAACATCATGCATTAAAATGAATGGACAAAGAAAATGTGGTATATACATACAACAGAAAACTATTTAGCCTTAATAAAAGAAGGAAATTCTGCAATATGCAACAACAGGGATAAATCTTGAGAACATTATACTAAATAAAATTAGCCAGTCACAGAAAGACAAATTCCACTTATATGAGGTCTCTAAAATAGTCAAATTATAGAATCAAAGAGCAGAATGGTGGTTTTCTGAGCACTTCTCATACCTGCAGAAGCCAGGGGCTGGGTAAGAGATAAATAAAGAGTTACTAATCAGTAGACATAAAGTTTCAGTTAAGTAAGATGAATGAACTCTAGAGATATGTTGAACATTATACCTATAGTCAGCATTAATGGATTGTACATTTAAAAGTGTGTCAAGAGGATAGATATCATGTTTAGTGTTCTTACCACAATAGACCAAAAGAATAAAAATGAAAAATTAAACAATTCCCAGGTCTTGACGCCTGACTATAAGGTACAGGGAAAGAAAGGAGAAGAGAAAGCTGTATTTGTTTGTTGAATGGATAGAGTTAGGGGTGGTGGTGGTGGTAGGGCTTTACTCTAGATATGATATTGGAAGCCTGCTCTCTATGTATTGAGTACATGTGAGGTGACTACGGAAGACTCCAATTAAAGAGGTTTGACTAGAGGTAAAACCAACAAGGCCAAGGTCTTTGGGTCTCATTTCTGGAATTTCTGGCATCTAAACAGTTCTGATTCAGATGGTTGACACAACTATTACACTTAACCAAATATGCTAATTTAAGAACACTCACTATCCTCCTCAGACATTGGTTTTCACTTACAGATTTGAGCACTGTGCCAAAACCATAGTCTCATGCCTGTTGGACCAGGAGTTTGCTACATCAAGAAGGCTGCTGCAGTGGCCTGACTCCAAATGGCTTTCATTCCAACTTATGGCTTCTCTGGCCTCAGACAGTTATACAGTGTGGTCCAAGGACAAGCAGCACTAGTATTACCTGGGAGCTCATTACAACTGCAGAATTTCAGGCTTCACTTCAGCCTCGCAGAATAAGAATCTGCATTTTAACAGGTTCCCTACATTAAAATCTGAGAAACACTGATCTAGAGCATGGTTTATGGGAGTCAGATAATTTTTGGATTATTTGGGGGCAGTGAGAAAAATAACTTTAAATGTAAATGTAAACTAATGGTATGACGAGTCCCAATTTCAGAAATTTGAGAAAAATAACAAATCATAGAATTAAGAAACATGGCAGTTTTATATTTAATAAATATATCTATCACTTTTGTAACACAGGTAGATGATGATAATAATAGTTCACATTAACTTTCATTGAGCATTTACTTTCTTTCAGGTATTATTCTAAGTGCTTTCCAGATAGGATCGTATTTAACCTTCAAAATAATCTTAAGCCTCACAACAAATTTCTGAGACGGGTACTATTATTACCCCCATTTAACAGACAAAGAAACTGAGGCATAGGGTGTTAACTGACTTAACCCAAGTTCACACAGCTAGTAAGTATTGGAGCCAAGTTTTCAACATAGTATGTCTTACTCCAGAGACCACAGGCTTAAATTCCCTATGTCAATTGACAAATTTTCCCTGTCTCAGATCTAGGAAGTTCAATGTTTTCTCTAAGATTTCTACAGGGTGCCAAAAAAATGTATACATATTTTAAGAGATGTTATCTATGTATTACTTCTCGAAGCTGAATTGAATTATGGTAGTATAGTATGATGTTCGCTCAAAAGATGGTGTTAATAAAATGAATGCTAGCATGACCATGCAACAGTCAGGACAGTCAAAGAAAATGCAAAAACATGGTTGTTATTTGAGGAGCACAAGACAATTTTGAAGTAGTATTTGCAATTTGAGAACATTGTGGAAGTACGACAATGGAGTCATGAGTTTGCAACAGAACCTCCAACATGCCTAACAATTGCATGCATTCGTGGTAAGTTTGAGACACATAATACTGTGTGTGATGTGCACAAGGGCATGCACAGCGGTGTAAGTGGACACTTTGGTTAACATTGCTCAAGCAGTAACCAAAATCAGAAGTGTCTGGATGCTGATGCACCACTTTGAGCACCTCTTGTAATTATAAAAGTCAACCATGACTTGTATTCATCTTTTGTTATCAGTCATATATTTAGTATTACAATTTTAATACAGTTTTTTCCTTTCTTAAAATGTGTATAAGTTTTCTTGGACCCTCTGTATAGTCTCAATGTTACTTGGTCACTTGGGCTTGAATAACTCCCTGTTGCTCAATAACTCTGTATCTCACTTACCTTCTGTGGCTGATCTTTTCTCCTTTCTGTGAAGCAACCTTTACATGAGACTCTATCTCTTTTTCATTAATTTTCATCAAAATCACTCACAAAACACATTTATGCATGTAGTAGACTTTACTGAAAGCTTGGAGCAATGGAGGGGGATTGATGCCATAGCAATACAAAAAAAAAAAAAAAGGAAAGAAAAGAAAAAAAAAGCCTTAACTCTGAATATTTGATACCCTTGTCTTTAAAGTCCTTTATTCACTTCCTTAATAGAAAAATTTTATTGTATTCTTATAAGACTATCTTGCCCAACTTCCCAGGACTTCAATTTCCATATCACAAGAGGCTTATTAAGATATTTTCCTTAAAGAGAACTGACTCTGTCTCCATGATGAACACATAATGCAACACATAGATGATGTTGTACTGTAGAATTGTACACCTGGAAGCTATGTAATTTTTGCTACCCAATGTCATCACAATACATTTAACAATAAAAAAAGATATTTTCCTTAAAAAAAAATGCATGACCCTCCCTAAGGTGAACTCTAGTCCCAGCTATTAAAATAACAAATGTTCACTAAACTACATACAGATACAGGGTCCCCCCCCATTTTGTTTTATTTTTCACAAAATGGAATTATATTGTACTTAATTTTCTGCAAATTTCTTTTTACTCAGTTATATTTATGACTATCCTTCCATACTGGCCTGTACCAATCTACTTTATTCTTTTTAGGACACAGAGCCATTGTATAGCTATACCACAATTCAATAACCACTCCTAGATTAATGGATATTTAGGTTATATCTATTTTTCCATGGTGCAGATAGTGTAATACTTTTACATAAAGCTTTGCACAACATTTTGATTATTTCTGTAGAAATGTTTCTCAGAAGAAGAATACCTGGGACAAAGGTTATGTGCACTTAAAATTTGGAAAGATCATGTCCAGCAGACCTCTATGAAGGTCATATCCAATTACATGTCAACCTATGTGTCTGAGTTGACCTTTTCCCTGTACTCTTTCCAACCCTAGGCATCAATCTTTTTTCCATCTTAATTTATATTACTTTGATTATGTGTGAGATTGAATGCCTTTTTATATATTTATTGGCCATTTGTGTTGTTTCTATTAATAGCATGTGTATATTTTTTGCTCACTCCCCACTCCCCTGCCATTCATGTTCTGAACTGCACCCACTCTCAGTTCCTTCCAGGTATCACAGGTTCAAAATACACCTCCATCACTTGAGGCTTCAACCTCATTATTTGCTTAAAATGTTCTATTTTATTTACTATATTTTCTGCAATTCTTAATATGAAAAGCAAACTGCTTTTAAAACATCATTCTTTTAAAAAGTCATTCTTTCAAAGAATAGTGAATGAAATGGAAAATATAGTGGAATGTTAATGAAACCTTTCCTCAAGAAGCTTGGAGAACAACATTCCCACCTTTGTGTAACACATGTATGCATTACTGAAGTTGAAATCACATCTGGGGAATAATTTGGTGTCTCACTTTTGGCATTTATCATTGTATCATTATTAACCTTGGGCTTTTCTCATCAACCCAGTGCCCATTTGCACTCCCTCACTCCCTGGACACAAATTCTAATTGCTGGCTTTCAATCTATTGCTGTGCTTCAGTAAAGAAGGACTTGAAACTGTGGCTTAAAGGAGTCACAGATGCTGGTTCACTCCTTCTACCTGTTCCCCAGAACAACCATTTCGTATCATCTTCCCCAGCAAGGTTGTAGGTAAAACAAAGTTATCGACCAGTCACATGGCCTGAGGGGCAAAACTCCTTTGGTCTTGGAGTCAGGGTCTGAAACAGACTAGAGCTGACTCAGAACACACACACACACACACACACACACACACACACACACACACACACACACTGACCCACTCACATGTTCTTTTAGTTCTGTTTCTCTGGAGAACCCTAACTAATACAGCAAGGAAACAAGAGTGGCCTCTGGCTGACAGCAAGCTAGGAACTGAGGCCATCAGTCTGGCAGTCCACAAGCACAAGGAATTGAATGCTACCATCAATCATGTGAGCTTGGAGGTGAATTCTTCTCCAGTTGAGCCTCAGATGAGAACCCAGTCCTAGCCAGTACCTTGATTGCAGCCTTATAGAGAACTCACCTAAGCTGTGTCAAGACTCTTGACCTGCAGAAACTGTGAGATAATAAATGTGTGTTGTTTTAAGCTGCTCTCTGTGGTAATAGTGTTACACAACAATAGATAACTAATACAAGAAGGTATGGAAACTTGAAGATTTCTGACTGTGTAGTCAACCGTAATTTTTTTCTGGGCTCTCCTAGCTTCCAGCAAGGCAGCCCTGTATAATGCTTCTTTAATAGAATTATTCTATGAGAATACTGAAACATTGTGGTATTGTAGAAAGAGGCTCAGGAGTCATAGAGACCTGGACTTGAATTCCACCTCTGCCACTGTCCTATCTGTGTAACCCGGGAAAGTCACTTCACCTTCCCACCAACATGAGCTTTTCTTTCTTCATCTGAATAATAGGGTTTAATGGCAGTATCTGTTTCTCAAGATTATTGTGGGGATTAAACAAAATAATAGATATGAAGCATGGAGACTGGTGTTTGAAACAGAGCAAACATTCAATATGTGGACTTTTTAAAAATGATAATTTACAGAGGGTTCCTAAGCCTGCAAAACATTAAGGATAAACACCATTGCCTATACCTACAACAGATCCGGGGCCACTTGGTCATATGGGGTGACAGGTGGTAGTGTCATGATGACTGGTGACCATGGTCACCATTTACTTTAGATAGAGAAAGTTTGGAACTTTCAGGCCCAATAAATATTTGCTGAAAGAGTACATGGGAAACAAAACAAAACAAAATATCCACTAGACTGTAAGCCCTGTGAAGACAAATCCACATCTGCGTTGTTCTCTGCTGTATCTTCAACAATCAGCACAGTGCCTGGGACAGACTAGATGGTCAATAAATAGTTCCTGAATAAACGAATGAATGAATGAATGATTACCTCATACATAAGGCATAAATGGTAGTAGGTAGGGTGTTTATTTTCAATATGTGACTCCTTCATCTGAATGGCAGCTAAGAGATTCCTGATAGAAGCACTGGGACGGTCCAGGGGCTTCCTTCAGGCTGAATTATTTCTATTGCTGACCTGGGTAACTGCTGATTTTCCCCTAAAGAGAGGCAAATAGCTGTGAGAAAAAGGGTCCTGGTTATTTAATTAGAATGAAATAGAAATAGTATGAATCTGATCAAGATGGCAGAGTAGGTAAATGCTGTGCTTACCTACTCTCAGGACCATATCAAAATTATAACTAAACTACAGAATGACCATCATTGAGAATTGCCTGAAGTCTAGCTGGACAGAAATCCTACAACTAAGGACATAAGAAGAAGGCACCTTGAGACTGGTAGAAGGGGCAGAGATGTGGAACAGGCTGGTCCCACACCCATGACTGTTAAAATTCCAGAGGGATATCTTGGGTGCAGAGGTTCCCCCCTTGGAGCAGTGATGGGATCCCGGACCCAAAAGGTTCCAGTGCCAAGCAGTCTTCATAACTTCTGGCTGTGAAAACCAGCAGCAATTGTGGCTGAGATGAAGACAGCTGCAGTTCCAGGTGTTCCTCAGACTTACTCGCTGATGGACTCACTCTCTCTGAGTTCCAGAGCTGGGGCAGCAGCTTGAAAGGCATCATGAACATATGGGGAGGATCTGAGTTGTCTGGCTTCAGGGCGAGAGCTAAAGGTGCAGCTTTCTCCTGGATGAAGAAGACAGAGGAAGCCATTGTTTCTTAGCTGAGCCCTCCCCCTTCCTGGTTTGCTGACATAGGCAGCCATCACATCTGAGTCATCATCAACCAGAGTAACATTACTCATTTGCCCTGATTCCCTGAGACCCCATTCCACCCAACTTTCAGGCCCACCTGTTACTGGGAATGGCAATTTTCCTTGGGTCTAGTCTTCTTGAAGGGAAAAGTTCAAAAGAAGACAGAGTTTGTGCAAGCATAGGACAGTAAGAAATTTATTAGTAAAGCAAGTATACTTTGAGACATGGAGTGGGCTGACCCAAGCAAGAAAAGCAGCCTCTCCTTACATTGTGTGAGGATTTTTATCCTTTTGGGTAGAATTGTCTCCACCTCTCCCCCTACAGTATCTTTCTCTCTTTCTGTTAGCATTCCCATCCTCCCTTTCTGTTCCCAGGTTTGTTTACCATGATTTATTTGAGAAGCTCATTGAAAAGAGGCAAAACTATTACTTTCTGGTCCTGAGAAGCAAAATGTACATTCTGATAATTGAGGTGTTTTTCCTCTCTCCCTAGCATTTTTTCATTTCTAATGACAAATATTTTAGATAAATCAGAGCAGTTGCAAAAAGGCCTCCTAACAGGGGTGTTTCCTCCTTCTCCTGCTAATTTCTAGCTTCCTACCTACTCTATCACACCCAAGCCACTTTCAGTGGCTTTTCTATATAAACAACCTGCCATGGCTCATGGTATAGACTTTCCTAAACTCTCTCAAAATTAAAACAAAACAAAACAAAACAAAAAACAAATAAGCAGCATCTGGCTTCATCACATCCCATACCTCTGGCTGAGCAGCCTTATGCTGGGCACTAGCAACAGCAGGCCTCAGAGGCTTGGGCTTTCCCAGGCACCTCCAAGCCCAGTGCAGGTGGCAGCCATCTGCAGATTACTTTGTAGCTTATGTCAGGTGGCTCCTAGCAGGGTACTGGCTGCAGCTGAACTTGGCCTGAAGTGGGGCCCTTCCCAGGAGGCCCAGGGCTGGCATGCGAGGTGGCCAGATTCAGACTCAGTCAAAGCTGCCTCAGGGATGACACACCCAAATGACAAACTGGGGAGGCACCAGAGCCCTGCTAAAGCAAATCCTGCTCTGTAGGGTCAGCTCCTGTACAACAGCTCCTCCACTGTAGACATGGCAGGTCCTCATAATCAGTCATCCCAAAGATCAATCCTTCCCCTTGGTATGCAAACAGCAACCAAGGCTCAACTACTATGGAAGGGCATATACAACCCACACAAGGGACACACCTGGAGTATCTAGTTCACGTGACCAGGAAGACTGTGCCATTGAACTCCATAGCACACTTACTACATAAGGTAACTCTCCTAAGCCTGGGAGACAGCCCTACTTAATACATAGAAACAAACACAGAGAGGCAGCCAAAATGGAAAGACAAAGAAATATGTCTCAAATAAAAGAATTGAACAAAACTCCAGAAAAAGAACTAAACAAAAATGGAAACAAGCAATCTACCAGACAGAGAATTCAAAATACTGGTTATAAGGATGCTCAGTGAACTCAGGGAGAACTTCAAAAAGATAGAAAACATTTTTTAAAAAGTCAGAAATAAAAAATACAGTAGAGGGAATTCACAGTAGATTAGATGAAGCAAAGGGTTAAATCAGCAACTTAGAGGGTAAGGTAGCAGAAAACACCTAAACAAAACACCAAAAAGAAAAAAGAATCCCCCCCCCAAATAAGGGCAGTTTAAGTGGCCTTTGGGACAACATTAAGCATACCAGCATTCACATCATAAGGGTACCAGAAGGAAAACGGAGTGCAAGGAATTGAAACCCGTTTGAAGAAATAATGACAGAATACTTCCCTAACTTGGTGAACGAAATAGACATAAAATCCCAGGAAGCACAAAAAGTCCCAAATAAGATGAATCCAAAAAAGTCCACACTAAGATACATCATAATTAAAATGCTAAAAGTTAAAGACAAAGAGAGATTCTTAAAAGCAGCAAGAGAAAAACAGTTAGTTACCTACAAGGGAGCTCCCAAAATACTGATATCAGCTGATTTATCAACAGAAACTTTGCAGGCCAGCAGAGATTGGCACAAAATATACAAAGTGATGAAAAGCCAGAACTGAAAACCAAGACTACCCAGAAAATCTATCATTTAGAATCGATAGAGATAAAGAGCTTCACAGAAAAAAAAATAGCTAAAGGAGTTCATCAACACTAGTATTACAAGAAATGTTAGAGGGTCTTCTTTGAAAAGAAGAAAAAAAGATAAAAAATAAAATGAGAATACCTACATATCAATAATTACTTTAAATTTAAATTGATTAAATTTACATCTAATAAAAAAACATAGGGTACCTGAATGGATAAGAAAATAAGACTCTTACATAAGCTGCCTACAATAGACTCACTTTTTATTGAAAGACACACACAGACTGAAAGTAAACGAATGGGAAAAAGATAGTTTATGAAAATGGAAAGTAAAAAAATAAAATAAAAAAGCTGGGGTAGTAATACTTATACCAGACAAAATAGACTTTAAAACAAAGCCTATAACAAGAGACAAAGAATGACCCAGTAATCCCAATTCTCAGTATTTATCCAAAGAAACCCAAAACGCTACTTTGACGGCATGTGTGCATCCATATGCTCACTGCAGCATTGTTTACAATGGCCAAGATGTGGAGGCAGCCTGGGTATCTCTTAATGGAAGAATGGATAAAGGGGAGGTGGTAAGTAAACACAATGGAATATGGCTCAGCCATGAAAGAGAATGAGTTCTTGTCACCTATGGCAGCATGGATGAACCTGGAGGGGACTGTGGTGAGTGGAGTGTCAGAAAAAAATAGATGCAATGGGATTTCATTTACATGTGGAATCTAAAGAAGAAACTAAACAAACAAAAATAGAAACAAATTTATAGACACAGAAAATTCTTTAAGGGTTGCTAGATGGGAGGGGGATTGGAGGTATGGGTGAAAACAGGGGAAGGCATTAAGAAGTACAAATTGTTTGTTACAAAGTAGTTATGTAGAGTATAGCATGAGGAATATAGTCAACAATATTGTAATAACCATGTATGGTGTCACATGGTTATTAGATTTATTGGGCTGATAGATGGGAGGTGGAATGGGGAGCAGGGTGAGAAAGGTGAAGGGATTAAGAAGTACAAATTGGTAGTTACAAAGTTGTCATGAGGATGTAAAGCAAAGCATAGGAAATATAGTCAATGATGTTAATAACTCTGTATAGTACCAGGTGGGTTCTAGACCAGTCAGGGGGGTCACTTCGTAAATTATTTAAATGTCTAACCAACTATACACCTCAAATTAATACAAAATAATATTGAATATCAAGTATAATTGAAAAATATAAAAGGGAAGGAAGGTAAAGGGGAATAAGAGGTTTAAATTTCCAGATATAAAACAAGTAAGTCGTGGGGATGTAATTTACAGCATAGGGAATATAATCAATAATATTGTGATAATGTGGTATGGTGTCGTTGCTGGACTTACCATGGTAATCACTTATTTAGGTATATAAATAATGAATAGCTATTGTGTATATTTGAAACTAATATATTGCATGTAAGCTATATTTTAATAAAAATCTTTAAAAAATAGTATGCCATTTTATTAGCACCTACTGGATACCAAGCACTGCTAAGCCTTTTACACACAGTGTCTATCTCATTTATTCCTTATGACAACTCTCTAGGTTAGGTATTAATATTTTCTCCATTTGGCAGAAGAGATTATTGAGGTACAGAGACCTTAGGTGCCTTGCCCAGGAATACAAAACTAGTAAGTGGCAGAGCTAGGATATGAACTTAGACTTGTCAGACTTCAAAGTCCATGCTCTTCCTACTATACCAGCATTGGAACCTGGCCAGTAGCCAGACTTTCAGAAAGTCAAAAGGAAGGAACACTATCTTATTTGCCTTTGTGCCTTGAGTTTTATCTCAGTGGCTGTTAAGTAGCAGAGATTCAATAAATGCTTATGAACAAATCTATCAGTGAAGAACTCTTCCAATTCATTCATTCATTCATTCAACAAATATTTATTGAGTGCCTACAGTATGCCAGGTATGTCTAGACAGAAGTTGGAGATACAATAGTGTACAAAATCCCTAAATAATATACATTCTAATTGGGGTAAATATGCTATAAACAAACAAACTAGAAAACATAAGATAATAATAACTACTCAAAAGAAAAAAGAGCATGAAGCAATTAAGAATGATTGAGGGTGATTTCAGTAGTTGCCAGAGGGAAAGCGGGGAGGGAGGGAGGGTGATTTAAATACACAGTGATGGAAAAAAAGTGACTATAGGTGGTAAGAACACAATGCAACACATAGAGGATAAAGAACTGTACACCTGAAACCTATGTAATTTGCCTGACCAATGTCACCCCAATAAATTTGATTAAAAAAAGAATGACTGAGAGGTCAGGGAAGGCCTCTGTAAGAGAGGACATTTAAACTGAGTAACAAAAAGGACCAAGTTATGTGAACATCTGAGGAAGGTACATTTGAGAAAAATGAAACACCTAACACAAAGATCCTGAAGCAGGAATAAACCTGGTTTGTGAGGAACTGAAGAAAATAATAGTGTGCTGGGACACTTGACAGAGAGGGTGAGTGCTAAGAGATGAGATGTATGTATTAGGTTGCAAGGGCTGCAATAAAAAAGTACTATAAACAAAGTGACTTAAACAACAAAAATTTATTGTCTCAGTTACGCAGGCCAGAAGTCCAAGATCAAGGTGATAGTAGAGTTGGCTCCTTTTAGGGCTGAGAGGGAGAATCTGTTTGTGCCTCTCTTCTAGTTTCTTATGGTTTGCTGGCAATCTCTGGCATTCCTTGACTTTTTAGAATCATAACCTTGATCTTCACCTTCATCTTCACATGGTGTTCTCCCTGCGCATGTGCTTGTTTCCAAATTTGTCTGTCTTATAAGGACACCCTACACCATTATAACCTCATTCTAATTTAACTAATCACATCTACAATGATTTTATTACCAAATAAGGTCACATTCTGAGGTAGTGGGAGTTAGGACTTCAATATATGAATTTTAGGTGGACACAATTCAGCATATAAAATGAGGTTAATGAGATAGGCCAGATGAAGATCATGGAAAGCCTCAGAGGCCAGGATGTAATGGGAAGTCACCAAAATGTTTTGAATCAGGCAAGTGACAGGATTTGATTTATGTTTTAAAAAGATTGTTCTGGCTGCTGTGTTAGATTATGAGAGAAAACAGCCCTGTGTCTGCATGAGGCACAAGGCTCGCCTACTAGGAATGGGAAGTCTCATTATAACAACCACTTGCTGTATCTGAGTATTCACTTTTCATTATCATTAGTTTGCAGGGGGAAAATTAGCTTCCAATTGATGAGATGAACACATCCTTATAACCACATATGAAAATACTGTTTTCTTTCCTGGATGTTTACTCTTAAAAAATTATAAAACTGATGCAAGCTCTTGGTAAAAACCTCAAGTAATAGCAAGGGAAGTAAATTAGTAAATACAGGATCCCAGACACTACTCCCCCACCCCTATTCATTCCCACTTCTCACTTTGCTACACATCCACATTTTAAAAGAAACTTCTTTGGAGATCCTCTTTCTATAATTGTTTCTGATCATCTCCACATGTCTCTATACAGATTTGTACCCACAGTAAATTTTTTAACCCTAGGCCAACTGTCCAGCCAGGAAGATTCTTATTATCCTCTTTCCATAAACTGGCCTAGGAATGTTCAGAATGAACAGGAGCACTTAGCTCCACAATTAATAGTAGAAAGATCACTGGACTTGGGTTCAAAAACAATGAGGTCCAGTTTCGGTTACAATACTCACAGTCTCTGAGATAGTGAACAAATCACAACCAAGTCCTAGTCTTAGTTTCCTCATATTTTGCCTATCTCACAGTTATTGTGAAGTTTAAGAGTATTTGTGTAATAAAGCATTTCTAGTATATTGCTGATAGTGTAGATAATCCTGCTCTCCATTCCCCGCATACACATAGCCGTATCTGTTGGTATTCATCTGTATACAAAGTAATTTTGGCTTTGTAACTGGGACTAGAGAAAGGAGTTATGCTGGAGGACAGGCAAGGAGGGAAGGGGTACAATTGGCTTTGTCAGGCTGGGTGATATCTGAGGTAAAGAAGGGTTCTCTGAGTAAGTAGCTTTGCAGGCTTTAGATGTGGCCAGGTGGGAGTTGGAGTTGGAACTGGAGGGAACAAAGTGGATGCATCCATCCTGACAACCATAGCTGACAGATTGGTTTGAGTGTACCTGATTTAGTTGCATATTTCAGAGTCTTGGTGGCAGACATAATTGGGAAAAATTTGGTGAGAGTGGAAAAATTTTGGTGCCAAGATTCTGCTAATAATCAAGAGAGGCTGACAAGATATTATATTTAGAAAAAAATAAATCTGTCACTAAAATGTACTGCTGGTTTATGCCATTCTAAATAGACTGTGTTTTGGACTGTCATCCAAGGAATGGGTTTGTGTTTTCCTTTCATTGAATTCCCACTGCCTAGTGGTGCTCAATAAATATCGTTTGAGTGAACTGATTATTCTCATGCATTATCTACTTTATCCCTCAGGACCAGTTGAATAACAATGTTTGTATAACCAACTTGCAAAGCCCAGCTTTCATATCCGCTCCAATTCATCTCAACAGTCCAATGAGGAAGGTTTTTTCATCATTCCTACTTTACAGGTTACTGAGGTTCAGAGAGATCAAACCACATGCCTAAAAACCATATGGCAAATAAGTAGCAGAGGCTGAAATAAACATGACCTCTGTCACCTACAAAGGGTTGCAGGAGATGGTGATTATCAGGTTATGTCTTATAAAATAAAATATAAGAATGGGGTGTAGGTGGGTATGTGTGGTGTCCCTGGAAGGTGGTGTACATCTAGAGAATAGACATCTTCAGGAAGGAAACAGAAACTAAGATGGCAACATTTACACAGCCAGCCATTCCATCAGTACTGTATTTTTGGAAGTCCTGCATTGTTCTGGGCACTATATCTGGTACTTGGGATATAAGAGTGAACAAATGGGACAATAAGTTCTCCTAGGTGGTGCTAATGGAGCCTGCCACATAGGAGGCTGAGAAGGCTTCAGGGTTGGTGAAGCCTGTAATACTCCTCTATGGTTTTCCAAATACTAGTCCAAGATATGGCACCAAACTTCCAGGAATCTATATTTTAATAACCATTTAAGATGATTCTGATACACAGTCAGAGTCAGCCAGATGAGCTCATTGCATATCACACTGATTCCCTTTTATTTTCCTCAAGCTTTTAGATTAAGTTCCACCTTCACCTCAGCTGCATGATAGACACGCTCAGGCCAGAATATTGAATTAAGTGTGATTTCCGCCACACCCCAAGGCCAATGACATAACCAGAAAAATTGCCAAAATGGTAAAGAGAAATTTGTGGAGCACAAAGTCATAATGTGAGGTCCAGAAGCCCTTGGAGATTCATTCTCTAAGACCAATAGTAGAGATCCTAAATTCTGTTTCATCAAGAAAGGTAGTAATTCCTTCACAGTAAGCCTCAAATCCAGGTCCTCTGGCTCAAAATCCTATACTTTTCCCATTTGATCTGCCTTCTCTTCTATCTGTAGACTTCTGAATCAAGATCCTAAAATGTCTATTAGAGACACTAGCAGTGGGCAACATACAAGAATGAAATCTCTTCAATCATTTCGTTTATGATCATTTGTTATAACAGCCTGAATTCATGAATACACCTGAAATAGTCTCAGTTTGTGCCTGTTGTCCCTGGGTAATTATTAATACCACCATCCCATTGTCAAAAGTGTCCTAGTCATACAACAAATTATATGGCCAATCTAGTGAGGGAGGAACTGGAATCCTTCTTTCCTCATTGTTTTTATTTGGGACACTACTTTGAAAAAGAATCTACAATGTTTAGACATCAGGATGATAAGTTACTTAAAAGCAGACACTGCCAAGTGATTTTTTAAAAATAATAAGCATAAATTTTATTGTATACATTAAAAATAGAATGTCTGATAAACTAAGAAACACCTTGTGATTGAATTTTGTATTCCCAGCATCTTGCTGTATGAATTCATGCTTCTTACCCTGCATACTCTCAGGCACAGTTCTCTTCTGACAAACCTTTAGCTACATTAGTATTTCAATGATTGCACTGACATCTGGTGGTCATTTTCAGGTACAGGCTCTGGGTAGCTCCTGTACTAGATGAAGGATAGATCAGGACCTCATATTCCATCAAAATCACTTTTATCTAAGCCCTATAGCAACTACACATGGCATTCCAATTCTTAGCAAGTTGATAGCTGGTAACAGCTAAATATGTTTTTTCACAAAAGTTATTTAGATTATAGGGCAGGAAGGTGATAGTTTAGAAGAGGTCCAGTAAAATGATGAATAACATCAAAAACTACAATTCCTTTGTGGAATTTCAGACTTATGAAGGAGTTATTTTTACACAGAGGTGTCCTTCCTGAAATGATACCAAGTAGGTCAAAGGCATTAAAGTTCTTGGTAGCAACAAGATATCAAGTCAACACCAGTGCAAATGTGATCAAATGTCAACTGGAGAAATTCTTAAATGAAAACCTGTACACATGGTAAACTACCTTACTTGTGCTCTGGCTAACAGAGAGAGGAAGGGAGAAGGGCGGAAGAATTAGACGAAGGAAAAATAGTATAAAAGTCACACTTCAAAGTACAGTGAGTCTTCACTTTACATTGTTGATAAGTTGAGACTTTAAGTGAAATGACATACAATAAAACCAATTTTACCATAGGCCAATTGATATAAACAAGAGTTAAGTTTGTATAGCATCTCATCAATATAACCAAGTGATGGTGAACAAAACGAAAACTTCAAGGACCTGCTGTATAGTTGTGCTTTGTTTTCCTTGTTCTAGAGGTGTGAAAAGAAAATATTTGCATATTCAACCACCTCCAAGAAAAGCCCCCCCTTCCCAGTCACTTCAGAGGGTTCCTCACAGAAGACATTTTAATTCCAACACACAATAAAGAGGGTAGTACTAACCCTATTATTCACTGGAGGAACATTTCAATCACCCATCCCACTCCTTGTAAGAAGTGATTGTAGGCAAGAGCCCTATCAAAGCCCATAATCTTACACCATTAAAAGCTCAAAAAGAGAGAAAAACTACAGCTCTCAGGTAATTCTCATGCCATTAAGAAAGTATCACCAATATATGAGACAGGAACATTTATGTAGCTGTAATGAATGCAGTATCTGGAATCTCAGAAAATGCAAGCTGCCCCTCACTTGTATAAGTATAAAAATAATCAAGTATTTAATACATCTTTTCTAAGTGAGCTTGCTAGTAGGAGTTTGCACTTACCTTTTATACTACCCACCCCCAACTCTCATAGCCTGCCCCCCAAATTTATGATTAGAAATCAATAGCTATAAAATTAATGGTCTTCAAAGACATACAAGACTCCAGGTTGGATAAGGCTATGCTTTATTACATGCATAATGACAAATATGTGCTAAGTGAAAATGTATAAAGCAATGGTGACCTGGGTTTAAGCCACACAGAGAAAGGGCTGGACAATCCCATTAACCCTTCTGCCAATGTCCATTCCGTTGCCTTTAATGTGATTGCTTTCATTTCTTACAATTTGCATAGCACTTACTTTTCAGAGTACTTCCCATTCATTGTCTCAATTTATCCTCACAACAACCCTGTGAGGTAGGTATGGCAATTGACACTATTCCCATTTTGCCAATGGGAACACTGAGGCACAGAGCGGTTAAGATCTCAAGGCTAGTTAGTAGAAGCACAGAGAATAGAAACCAGGTCTCCTAACTCCTCAGCCATGTCTTCCTTTTTAGACTGTTACTATGCATAACCAAGGAGCAGAATGAAGTGAGCAGTAATCCATAGCTTTGGTACAGGCTGCACCTATGAATGGGGACTAAGATCTCTAAAAGTTAGAATAAAGCTAAGAAAGTGTGACTAAAGGGTTGGCGATACTCAGATAAATAATTGCTCTGAACAGCTCAGCACCAGGCTTCCTATGGAAACTCAGGCTATATTAGCTTTGGTTGGTACTAGTTTCTGGATGCCTAGTTGGTGTCTATACATTAGCTTCAGCTAACTTTTACTACTCCCAGGAACTAAAAATCGAGTCAGACACGTTTTCTTTGGCTACCACAGTTGGAGCCGACCCTACAAATAAGCTTATTACAGAGATATTCATATAGTGACACATAGACCAGAATCCTCTGATCTTCCTGGCCTCATTGGCTCACCCAAAGGGTGGTAGTTTTCTCATAGCGAGAAATGAATGGACAGAGGTAAGAGCAGGATGCTGGCCCTGGTGAAATAAAGAGGAGTCACCATCATGACATCAATGTCATCCTTAAGTTATATGACCAGCATGCTGTCTGTCAGACCCAACTTCTTTCTGGCCTGTACCTGGTTAGCAGCATAGCTTCAAAAGACAGCTTAAAAGAACAAAATATCAAATACATTTTTTATCTAGAATGAAATTAATTCTTAATCATTACATAGTCCCAAAGGCCCAAATATATATAATAATAAAAACAGTAAATACTTATTAAAAAGCTTAGTACTAAACAGGCAGGGCAATGGGAGAGAAAGGAGGGAGAAGAAAGGATAAGGTAAAATGGAGGAGGAAAAAGGAATACTCTTGAATGACCATATATTTTGAGGTACACACAATATGATAATGAGGCTGAAGAGTCTTGCCCAGGTAAAACCAACTCAGGTCACTCCATCATCCCCATTTTGCTAGATGGCATTTCACTCACCAAATCCTAGACTGCCTCTGCTTTCAATAAATTTAGACAAGTAACATAATAATAAGGTTTAGCAATGAATACTTCATATATCTGCCTTGAGATGCTAAAGTCCTTGACACTCCCAAAAAATACTACTGGCTCTCACCTATACAGTGAAGCAAAGCCTTGTTGGCCCCATCAACTCAGACTTACCTTCAATTTTCTATTTTTAGAACAAGCTTCTCCCTTCTGCGGTCCATTCAAAATAATATGCTTGTAACAATTGAGAAATTTTTGAATTTGGGGAAGGGAAGAGAAGGAGGGCGGGGAGAGAGAGGGAGGGAGGGAGGATAGAAAGAGGAGAGGCAGAGATCATTTTTTTAAACCCTCATATTTTTATACCATCATATGCCTTTCTTTAGGCAAGGCATTCATTGAATGAGGGTGCACACAAAGGCTGAAGACCCTTTGGCAGGAACTTAGAGGTAGGAATTTGTGACTGTGGGATTGGGCTGGGTGACTCAGTAGGTCCCCCCACCCCCAAGAAATGCGAACTCTACACATCATATACGTTTCTTCTTGGATGATTTGGCAAAATCAGACTACATGGTGGAAAAACCAATCTTGTTCCCTACATCACTTCAAAATTTTGCCCATATCCAGATGCTCAGAAATGAGACTGTGGCCAGCAAATGTTTGGGGAATAACTTGAAGTTGTTAACACCTACTATTCCAAGGACTTCTCTCCTTGGAGCAAACAACCAAATTGAGGCAGAGCAAAGGTGAGTGGTCACCACAGGTCTACTATAACGATTTCACTTCAAATGTACACAGTTACCTCAGCTCTGATCTGAGAAACCCTTGCATTTTTCTTTCTAATATAAAATAAGTACATATTGGGGAGGCTAAAAATACAGATTTAAAAAATACCTTGCTATCAAAATTAAAGACTATCTACCTAAAGCTTATCAAGTGGCTGCCCTCCTTCATGAGCAGATGTTTGATCTTGGGTCAGCCCTCTCCATAAAAATAGACTCACTCCAGCCAAATGTTTTTGCTTGGAAAGCCTGGTCTTTGGGAGATTATTTGATTTTTTTCTTTCCTTAAGGCATATGGCCAAGCAGTTCATAAATACCAGGATGTATAACTTGCCTTCCTTCCATTACCTTACATGAACTCATATATTTTCTTACTAGGGCTTTTCCACTGTCACAACTCTGCATTCTCTTGCCAAAGGGAATCCAGACAATCCCAAAGGTGTTTTTTAAAAAATCAAGATTTTAGGATACTTAAGTTCAGAGCTCATATATAGACATCTATTTTTTTAAAGGACTCAATATTCTACCTGCCATTTATTTTCTAAATTCCTAATTTTTCTCAGGGTTTTCAAAAGTTCAATACTCTATGCACCACCATGAAAGATGCTCTCCTGCTTTCTCCGAACTAATGGAAAGCCTGTATTTACCTCTGATCCAGTGTGGGTAAACCTATTCTTCACAATACAATGTGGTCAGTCATCAATAAGTACTTGGCAATATAAAACACACTGACTGTTTCAAATTCTCAATACTGTCTTCACTATCGTTATTAAAAACTCAACTTCAAAAACTGCACTCCTGTGATTTAATATTATTTTTTTAATATACTGCAGGGTAGCAAATGCACCTTCCTTCTCATCGCCTAACAAACCAAAATCAAGACCCAACCAGGATAAATGATTTAAATATTTAAAATATACAGCAATGATTACATTCTATGAACTCGATTGCATGATAAGTTTTTAAAAACATATTTGCTCCCTCCACACCTGAACAGGTTTATAAGATGACTGAGAACTACTTCACAGCCTTAGAACACACTATGTCTCCATTACTTTATTATTCTCATATTCAAATACAACTGTTGGCTGGTGAGAGAAATTGATATTGTGCTCTGCTCTTCCTGTAAAGGGTTCAGATTCAGCCTCTGATGCCAGAGCAATTAATTGTTTGCTCTGCCAGAAGGCAAATCCAAAGTATCATGAATGTCAGATTACCCACCAGAGCCAAAAAAGAGGAGAGCATCTTCACAAACGTCTAAATACAAATGATCTTGAAAGTGACCAGTATTTCACATTTCTAGTCCTCTGCTTTTTCCTTCCAATCGTATAACTAATCATCCATTAACTGCTTTGGCTTTTTTAATTCTTTACATTGAAGATCTGAAGACATAAAATATAACAAATTTTTATAAATCTATAGACTCTCACTCCTCTCATGGCTGGATATCTATCAGGTATTTTTCCTTGGGAAAATCCTAACTCCCTTGAAGCACTTATCGACATTCTTTTGTAAATCCTTCCCTTGTATCAGGCAATTTTCTTTTCTTAATACCAAAACAGACCAGTCTCAACTCATATTCATTTTTAAATCGCAGATTATCTAGTCTTTTGCCATTGAGATATGTGGCCATTTGAGACTACTGACAGACCTCCCTACATCAGCTTCATTTGTTGGTTAGGTATGTCCAATTGCTGAATTGGCAATGTCAGAAAGAACATTTTCCTTTGCCTCAAAAAAAAAAGAAACTTTACATGTTAAAGGTGCTGAACTAGCAGTCTAGCTGGGAGCTCTAGCCACAATTAGCCAACCTTTGAGCCAAACCATAGGATTAGACATATAAGGATATAATACACTACAGATACTTATAGCATATGAGTTAGAAGGATTCCTGAGAAGCTGAGGTTAATGAATGAGATTTATCATGAGTGAGGTATCAAAGGGATATTATTCTCTAGAGGGCCAATCAGTGCTTAACATGTAGAAAGTGTACCTTGGCACAGTGTTATCTGATTTCTTGAATTTATTCTCTGAAGTAGCACCTTAACACTGGCTTATTTGTCTAAAATAAAAAAATAGAGACTAGAAGAAACGCAAAGGCAAACTTAGACATCCTCTATATTGCTGTTGCACTACAAAATGCAACCAAATCTTTCATTGTCAGCGAATACCAGAAATACTAACATTTCCTGTTTTGCAAACTTTAGTTGGATAGCTAATACAAAAAGATAGGTAGTGAACCAGAAATATACAGATGAGAACTTTGATTAGTGATCAGATAAAAGAGCCACATTTCACCGGAGGGAATCAGTGGCATGGAAGGGACAAAAGATGTAAAGTTACTGAGTCATGATGATCATTGATCAACCCAGAGAGTTTTTTCTCTTTCATTAAAATGCTAGAGTGATATAATTAAAAGAAGATACTCTGGTAACTGCCTTGATATTTTAAAGATAAAAGTCAAAATAAGCCTTGGCTACCCAGTTCTGGGTAATAAAAGAATTTCAGATTTTGGAAAAGACTAGGGGTAAAAAATCCTAGGATCTGGGATCAGCAGCTTTTAAAATGAGGTATACTGAGGTGTTTTGGGAGGGGAGGTGGGAGGTTGGGGAGGATATGCCAAGTGACTGCTGATTCCAGGCCAGAAGGATGGAGGGAAGTGCTGGGAACAGACTTGTAAAATAGGAAACGCTGAACTCTCACCCTTGGCAGTTAAGGCTAACTGCTGTGGGCATCTGTGTAGGAACTGAGGCATGGTAACAGTGACTGGGCTACAGAGCAAAGTAAATGGCTGTGCATTACCTCTGGTCCACATGCCACAAGATTGCTGACACTTGGTTTATAATTTAGCCCTGGGAGTTATTTTTTTGTAATAGGAATGATTAACCAGGCAGAGTGCTCAATTCCAGAGGACTCAGGGCTGAGGAGTGGGAAGGGGCAAAGAATGGAGGGGGAACAACTGTACGTGGGTAAAACTGTAGAAAATGAAACAGTGGTCGGAATGATGGTGGTGGCTCTGTAATTCCACCAGGTGTCCCTAGACTGTGATGTTTTCTTCTGCAGTTAAGGTGGTAGGAAATTGAGACAGGCACCTTTTCAATTGGATACAAGTACCTTTGGTGTCACCAGGCCTTGTACACATGCCTGGGTCTTAGGATGGCTCTGCATTTTATTCAGAATTCTAAGGAGCCTCCAGGGAGTCACAGCTGTCTATCCTGTTCCAATGCCTTGAATTTAATTGAATGTATGCCAAGGCTAAATTTATGTTCATAGGGACAACGATGGCTTGTTCTATGTACTTAATACTGGGAGGAGGTATGAGTGTCCAATTATTTTAGTACTGGTGGTCTTTACAAAGGAATGCATGAAAATGCAGACATAGCTCAGAATCTTCCCTGGCTTACTAATATGCAGTAGAGACTTGGTTCCCTTTATTATTCTTACATAATCCAGGACTAAAGCACCATCACTCACGGATGTGGCATCTGGGTAAGAGGATTACTTGGACCTCACAAAATGTGAAATTCCTCATCATTGACTTTGTTTAGAACTTCACTAATCATTCCTTTCGAGGAAGCTGGAGAAGTCATTCCTTGCTACTAACAAATTCATGGCAAAGTCCTTGTCTACTAGCAAACAAATGCCATCTGGAAAATTATCTTCTTACAGACAAGGAGAAAGATCTATAACTTATCTTTGTGCATGTCAAAAGAGTACCAGGAACAAGCAAGCTATAAAATCAACCTCTCTAAATTCATTTAGAAGAGATTAACCAAAGCAGCATTGTCTTATAATCAGGTATTAAAATTAACATACACATACATATACACAAACTAATAATGCTAAATATTGTAACAGCAACAAGATAACATTTGAACTGAATTTTCACAGTCTGGAAAATACCATTACTATTTTCCTTCTGGCTTTCTTTTCTGTGGTTAAAAAAGCAAAGCCCCTTAGTTTACACTTCATCTTCCACCAACGACAGTTATTGAGTCCAAAAAAGTGACTTTTTCATGAGTTTCTATTGGTCAGGACAGTTGAAATTTTTCTTGCATAGTTTTCAGTGATTGCATATTGGCTAACAATTATGTTTTGAATAAAAATGATCTTTAAAAAAAGAAAAAAGAATTAAACCATAGCAATCTTGTTCACTCTTTTACAAAATCTCCTAATGCAATATCATATAAGCCTAACTGCATTTTCTCCTAAACAGAAGATTAATTTCCAGAGATTATTATGTAGTACAACTGGTTAACATGTAGGAGAGAGACAAAACACTAATATAACTTCACCATCCAATATGGGAAATGTGTTTTGGGCACCCAGTAAATAAAATATATCTGTAGTCTGCAATGTTCTTCCTGTTTTATATCCAGCATAACCCTGTGATTCTAGTTGAAGAGAATGGAATCAGGATCTTGGTTTGCCATCTGTGCTATATGCTTTAACACATCCTTCTTGGTTATGATTCCAAGCAATCGCCTGAAAGACAAAACAAAAATTAATCTTTAGTTAAAATGACATTCTCAAAAGTGACACTTTTCCTTGTCAGTCCTGAAAAGCTTTGTCTTTGAACACTATCTGTACTTACAGATGATAACAGGACAAGGATATGTGTACCAGATCAATGGAACAATGCATGGGTCCCTAAATATGCTGCAAGCATTTCTACCTCTAGGTCTCAGATCCTACAATCTCCTCTGGTTTAAATATTCTTCTCTACATACACAAATCTTACTTATCTTTTGCAATCCCATTCAAAAATTCCTCTTTAAAAACACCTTTCCTGATCCTACCAGCCAGAAATAATTGTGCCCCTTTCCCAGCAACAACATGTTTCCCACAGTTGACTTGTTTGTTGTTGTGCTACAGGCACTTGTATGTTCTTAGCTTCCCTATAACACTGCGTACTCCTTGAGAGCAGAGAAGGGTTTTATTCATTGTTGTGTCTTCCTGGAGTCTAGTGAAATACCTTCTTACATATAGTAGGAATTCAGTAAATGTTGAATGAATCAGTTAGGGAAAGTCTTCTTCCTTATTTAAATCTTGCAAGACATCTGTTACACCATTTAGAAATTTTAGAGGGGGAAATTCTTATGTAATTGCTGGATTAACATACCATGTTCAGAAAAAAAACCACCCTTCTCCTCAACTTCCCTTTTCCAATAAAAATACTATAGTTTCCTTTATTGGATAAGAAATATCCCAGAAAGAGCCTTGGCTTTGGGAGTCAGAAGACTTATGTTTAAAGCCTACCTCTACTATCTATCAACTAGGAGCCTTTGTATAAAGGGTTCACTAAAACTTTGTTTACTTATTCTCAAATAATAATAACAAAGGTATTGTAAGGACCAAATATTATACATATACTACTTAATACCATTAAAATTTCAGTGTTGACTGTTCAGAAGAACACAGCTGTTTGTGGGGGAAGAACTGAGTTATTTATAATGTGCAATCAGCAGTTCACATCTCTTAAACCCACTTTCTTCCTCAAACTCATTTTCTATTAATTATGACGATAAAAGAAAACACATACATCTTCATCAGCACTTCAAAAAGGCCTATTAAGTACTACTAGTGTTCATGTGAATTAGGTTCTCCTTTATCACTCTACCACAATGCAATTCACTTTCACCAAAGAGCTCTCACCCATTGTGCGTAACCAGGCACTGCCTCAGTCCCAGCTTGCGGAAGATATCCACAACAATCTCCATGGGAGTAAGATCAGTCACAGTGAAGGGGCTGAGATCCAAGATGTTCCGAAGCTTTAGTGTGGGTGGAGTGTATGGTGGCATTGGAGGAGAATGCTCAGTGAAATAAATGATGGATGTGCTCACAACTCCATCCTGTTTTTTTCGAGCATTTTCTATTTGAAAAGTAGAAAAAAAGTTGAAAATGAAAATGCTATTTCTATCCTTCTGGCCCCTAACTAGTTCCCTCTTCCCCCTATCTCATGAATATTTATTTATTTCCATAGTGTATTCCCCTTTCTGAAATCCTTACCAATGGAAATAATGAGATCTCTTCGGAGGACAAAACCCACAAGTCTTTGGGACTCTCGGGACACCACCACTGGGAAGCCACTGTAAGTGGTTTCACTGATTATGGTCTCTACATCTTCCACAGTCATACTGTCCTGAGTAAGGACAGTCAACAAAGGATCATTTCTCCGGGGTTTCATCACATCCATCGCCAAGGTCTTATGAGCAAACTCTTCTTTTGCTTCAAGAAAGGGGTATCCATTGAGACGGATGTGGGCATCATAAATGCCCTCCCGCCCAAGAGCATCTGCCACCCACTTGCTTGTCATTGCTGCAGCCATCAGAGGCACAATGTATTCCAAACCACCGGTTAGTTCAAACATTATGACAACAAGAGAAACAGTCATTCGAGTCACCCCACCTGCAAAGAAACAGACACAGGGTACTGAAGGCAGGAAAAGTACAGGATCCATTATAATTACCAGTCTGTTACAGGCCCCATCCAGGAAAAGTTTACTTACCAGAAACATTGCTAAAAGGAGGTCTCACCTATAATTGCACAGACCCCAGCAATGTACTAAAGAAAGTTTACAATGGACATGAGTCAGATGTCTCAAAATCACATCTACAAAAGTACAAGATGCTTTCTGGATTCTTCTGGATTCTTCTGTTACCCTCCCCCAATTATAAAAGTAATTGCAGAAGACATCTACTGTTTACTCTGTAACATTACAGAGACTAGAGGTTCTTGGGGATGTCCTATACAAAAATATATGGCTTTATATTAGGTGAGTTCATATTATATGTTTACTTTCCCACATGCTCCCCCACTACGCTTTATGTAGGGAACATTTTGTATATTATTACTGTTTAACACTGTATTTAAAGATGTTAAATATCAACATCACATTCAATGGCTGCATAGTAAAACATTATATTGATGTACCATAATTTAACTAGTCTCTTACTGTGCACATTTAGGTTGATACCAACTTTTTGCTATTATAAATAACAATATGATGAACATTCTTATGCAGATATCTTTGTATAAATTTCTGATGATTTCCTCAGAATGATGGAATTTAAGAGTAGAATTACTTGCAAAGGGGAGGAATGTATCTAATTGGTAAAGAATGCTTTCTTATAGCACTTGAAAAATGGCAAACCCAGTAAGAAATGGATGGTTATTTTTTTAAAATCTGCAGTCAATTGTGTTTAATATCATTCTTCTTTATTATGTCACCCTGGTAGCAACTTCTTTGAAATCAGTGCAAGTACTACTTACCTAAGCAGGCTGCAGCCCCAACCATTGCATAAAGGCCAGGGGTGATACAATCAGCTCCTTGGCTACACCAGCTATTGAAGATGGCCCATTCATGATGGTAATAAGCCAGTTGTTCCATTGCTACTCCTAAAAGTCGACCTGCTATAGCACCAACAGCCATGCTAGGGATAAAGAGGCCAGAAGGGATCTGCAAAGAGAAAGAAATAGATGGTTAGTGAGGAATGATGGGGTTGCCTGGCATATGTAAGGGCCAGAGGATTGACTCTCTGAGAAGCAAACAGGCCAATGATAATATATTAACTATGCACTATGCTAGCAAATGGCTGTAAAGATTCATGTAACACTACAGGTACTAGAGGTTCTCCGGGACGTGCAGGCAAGTATGACTGCAAAGAAGCTTACCCTGATTCGGGGTCCATCAGGCTAGAGCCTGAACTCTCCAGACCAACACAGAACTGGAGGCAGAAATTAAGCCTTTCCCAAAGAAAAAGGAAAACAGATGGAGTTTCTCATATATGCAGACATTTTCCCCAATTTTGAATTTGTATCAACAATAATTATCCCTTATTGACTATCTACTATGTTGTAGGCTGGATGCACTAAAGATAAGATTTCAGGAATCTTATTTAGGTGCTATTATTCCCAAATCACAAAGAATCTAAGGTTCAGAGAAGTTAAGTATAATAACTAACCAAATTTCAAAATTTATTAAATACTGGGGTTTAAATGTAATGCTCGTAACCACTCTCATGTATTGAATCTTAACCTACTGCTCATACAAAAATGATGGCACATGAGGTTTCAATTTATTCTGTAATTACACAAAGAAAGATTAAATGAGTTTTAAATTTTTAAATGAAGTAGTGACTATGGTTGCATCATGATACAGAACAGGAACTCTCTCTCTCTCTCTCTCTTTCTCTCTCATCTGTCTCCCTGCTCTCTTTTGACTCCTAGGGTACTATAGTGAATTCTCAATTTTCTAAGCTAACAGAGTGAAATGATGACAAGGGTAATCAAAACAACAGGTTAAATTTGAGCCTTGGGTGAGCTACTTAATGCCTCTGAAACTTAGGTTCTTTGTGATTTGGGAATAATAGCCCCTGTCTCCTGAAATCTTGTCTTTAGAGAATCCAGATTAAGTAGCTTGATTGTTTGATTTTTAGCTTAAGTGTTTGATTTTTGGAATACATACATTTGAATCTGGGTGGTTCTAATGGTCTAAAAATTCATATCAAATAAGAGTATAGCCACCAGTGACCATTAATTCAGTAAGTACTGCAAAACTTGCCAGGATGTTGAGGGGGATGGATGACATCATCTAAGAAATTACAGCACTTCCTAAACTGAGTTGCTGTCTCTAATTTCCTGGTTTCAATCTCCATTTCCCCAGAGAATAGAGGAAAATAACTTGGTAGTGGGGTGCTAATGAAAAGACACAAATAAATAAAAATCTAGGAGGGAGGAGGAAAATACCTTAACAAAATGTTTTTTTCTGGTTTCTTCTGAAACATGGAAATGATAATAGGTACTCAAAGTAAAACATGGCAGCCTGATGTATGCTTCTGACAGTTTAAATATTAATTTAGGATCACCTGTGAAGTTCTTGATAATTGGACATTGATAACAACTGTAAAATAACATATTTAGTTATATATTGGGCTAAACCATATGAAATTGCCATTTTAGGGGTCAAAATGGTTGAGTATCAGCAACTTCATTTGGTTCAACCTAGTATTTTTGCTTTATTGGTAAACTCTAAAGTCAACCTATAAGGACCAACACTGTGTTGGCCAGATACTGTTTTAATACACAATGCACTGGAACAAACACCTCATCACCCTTTCTAAGGGACAAAATGTGTTTTCCACAGAAAAGAAGACAACATTTCTATTTAAAATCTAAGCATTGAGGTTTGTATTCAGCCTAAAACTAGGCTTGGACAATTTTAGATAAAGGTACAATTGTCTACGAAGTTATGAGGGCTTGTGGGATTGTAAAAACAGCTTTGGGGTTTGAGGAATAACAATGAGTAAAGATGGAAGTGCCACATGAACTATGAGGATTGTATGATATCTTGGCTTTGCTCTCCAAATCCACAGTCATACACACATCTACCAAGTACCAAAAGAATCTCTCACCTTCATGCCAAAAGTGAATATAGTAATGACAATTTTCATTACAAGTGTCAAGGCCAGCTGCCACATGGCACTGTAGACTCCCGCACCAGCCGGTCTGTCGGGTAGTTCATCCCCCTTGCTTGTGTTGAAACGGTTTTCATAATCACAGAGCTTGGAGGAATCCAGAAGGCCACAGTCATTAAACAGCTCAGAAATGAGCTCACTTGTGCTCATTCGAGTGTATTCATTAGGGAAAGCCAGGATGGCAGTGATGGCTGTCACAACGAGTACCTCTACGACAGGATACTTGCCCAACTGGGTGGTCTTACGCTTCCAACACCAGGCAATGTTTGTGCGGATAAACAAAGCTCCCCACAGACCACCAAATATGCCTAGTAGGATGAATGGCACAAGCTCAAAGAGATGCCATGGAGTGTGAAACTCCACGTAAAACAAAACCAGGCGGCTGTTCCCAAATGGATTGATGGAACGTAGAGTAAATGCTGCCACCAAGGCAGCAAAAAATGAACGCCATAAAGTTTTGAGGGGAAAATAGTAGCTGACCTATAAGAGAGAAGGTGAGAAAGCAAACTTAGTCAATATGCAGAAATTGTTTCAGGTGAAAAGCTGGTACTGTAGGAATTAAGAATTGAGGATAGAAACTGCCCGTGAGGTTCCCTGCTGGTATAGTGGCTAGGCTTTGGCGCATTCAACGCCGTGGCCTGGGTTCAATTCCCAACCAGGGAACTACCCCCCACCAAAAACAAACAAACAAACAAACAAAAACTGCCCTGAGATGTCTGGTCACATAGTAAAGTACTGAGTTATGCAGAGCACTTTGGGACTACCACATACATAGATAATGGCTGGGATTCCATGCACATGCACTACAGACAGTTAAAAGCAGTTACCTCTTCAAGGCTGAATAACACTCCACCAATAGGTGCCCCAAAGGCGACAGATACACCAGCTGCTGCTGCAGCTGACAAGACCTACAATCCAAAACTCAAAATTAGAGATAGAATAATTATACTTTCACACCTTCAATCATAGTTTTAGAAGGAATGTTAGTGGTTAGTAAAACATTTAAAAAAAAA
>PVJL010009836.1:7702-54062 GCA_004026885.1 Lyroderma lyra | reverse complement strand
GGGAGAAAGGGGAGGGGGTGGGAGAGGAGGGGGGGAAGCTAAATATAAGGTGATGGAAAGAGAAGTCACATTAGGTGGTGAACTTATTATACATCAAGTTGACAATGCACTGTAGAATTGTATGCCTGAAACCTATGTAATCCTTGCTAACAGATGTCACCCCAATAAGTCTAACAATAAAAATGAATTAAAAAATATTTATAATTCTAGTTGATGAGAATTATTCCTAGGGAATATGGTTTTTTATTATAATATTCTTTGTATTTCTTCTGTAGCTTTTACATTTCTCACAGTTCAAAAGGGGAAACTCAATCGATCCTGCTTCAAAGAAGGAAGGGAGTCACAAGAGTGGACAGAAAGAACTGTTTCTGCTATTGGTGAAGTGATATTTAAAGCTTGGAAAACTCGAAGGCTTTTCACAAAGGCAGCAAGCCCAAGGCAACAGCATTTTTCCTCATCAGGGCCCAGTAACACTAGCTTCTGAATGTCTGTTTAGGAATCCACTGAGGGTAATTCATGAAGAGATAGAGTTAGAGATAGAGGAGATAGAGATAGAGATAGAGATAGAGAGAGAGAGAGATGATTTCCTCTTCCTCTCAGATATTCTATAGATTCCCCTAGATATCACTGTCTCTGCTATAAGCTGGTTTCTGGCAGCAGTGTGAGTCTGGCTGTATTACA
The DNA here is from genome assembly GCA_004026885.1 of Lyroderma lyra. NCBI lineage: Eukaryota > Metazoa > Chordata > Mammalia > Chiroptera > Megadermatidae > Lyroderma > Lyroderma lyra. The sequence goes on along the minus strand of PVJL010009836.1, from coordinate 53,381 downwards.
TACTAGTTTCTAGCAACATGATTTTGCTTGGGATAACTGCTTCAGGGGCTGAAGTTTGCAGTGACTAAGAAGTTTTTCTTTTAAGGAACTTTATATTAATACAAAAGCAGTAGCATTGTAGAATGTTAAACAATATAAACAAGCAGAAAAAATAATTAAATAACTATAATTTCCACTACCCAGAAATTATCACTGTAAGACCCTAGTGCACAATTTGCACAGTATTATTCTCTCTCTTTCTCTTTCTCTTCCTCTCCATGTTTTTATTTTATCACCAACTGAGATCTTACTACACATATAGTTCTGTAGCCTGTCTTTTTTCCAGTCATCGATTTCTGTTTTGCTATTTCAGTAAATTTTCAACTCATCTAACAGCCAGATCACATTTATATTTCTCCAGATGACCTAAAAATGTTCCTTACAGTTGTTTCATCCAAAGTAGTACCCAATCCAGACCCTGTATTGCATCTGGTTCTTATGTCCCTTAAGTCTCTTTTAATCTAGCACAGACACCATTTTTAATGATACTGATTTACTGAAGATACCAGGCCAATGGTTTATATAATGTTTCTGCAGAATGTTTCATTTATTGGGTTTGTCTGTTTGCTTCTTTGCATTATTTTCTTCTTAATGTTTTGTACATGTGGCATTGGTGCCAGTAAAATCATATGTGTCCAATTAATTTTTTGAACTCTTAGATGTGGGGCATATGAGAATATTGGACTTGTATTTTTTTTTTTGAGGTCCTGCATGAACTTCACTTATTTCAGTGGATGATAGCTCAGGTTGCAATTGCCAAAGGAACCCCTACTCTTCTTACATCTCAGAGTGGGATCCTTCTAGCTGACAATGAACAGAAATAGAAATCAAAGAGCAAATACTTTTGGACTTGAATTTCTTCAGAATTTTGAAATGTATTTTCCTCCCAGGAATTTCTTATTGTTCAAATTTTTTACATTTATACATTATTTGGGACACTTTTATGTTCCAAATAATGTATAAATGTCAAAAATTTGAATTACCCTCAGTGGATTCCTAAACAGTGTTCATAATTTAGGATGGGAAATACAACAGGAATAGACTTTACAGCCTAGGATGCAGCAGAGAACTCGGAATTAAGTTGATTAATGTCCTATTCTGATCCACTTCAGAGCCTTCTGGAGACCTCGCAAAGTGCCCAACGTTGGTCGTGAGAGGAACACTGGTTGGCATTGAGAAAATGATCTCACAAAGGTAAAACCTACTCTGTTGAACTTTAGTCTCCCACCCCTGATGCAGGTAGCCATAACCTCAAAGGACTACAGGTTCCGGCAGAAGTAACGCCCGGACTTGAGTTATGATTTTATTACAAAATCATAAGCATACATGCTTATGGTTACACAAATAATACCGCTTTATGAGCTGGTAATCTATACCAAATATTTTGTTACAAAATCATAAGCATGTATGGCTATGATTTTATAATAAAATCATAATCAAGTCCAGGCGTTACTTCAGCTGGACCCTGTATGAGTTTGGCTATTAAACCCAGCAGGTTAAGATAACAAAAAGGTTGAGGAGTATTAAAGAAACTATGACCTTCTTTGTTACGAGCTGCATTGCACCCCGCCTTTCATATGTTGAAGTCCTAACCCTCAGTACCTCAGAATGTGACTGTATTTGGAAGTAGGGCCTTTTAAGAGGAGATTAACTTAAAATGAGGCTGTTAGCATGGGCCCTACTCTAACCTGACTAGTGTCTTTATAAGTAGAGGAGCTTATGACACACGAAGAGACATATGGGGCCTCTGGGCACAGAGGGCTGACCCTGTGAAGAGGCAGCAAGATAGTGTCTATGTGCAAGCCAAGGAGAGCGACCTCAGAGGAAATCAACCCTACAGACACACCTTGATCTTGGACTTCTAGCCTCCAAAACTGTGAGAAAATAAATTTCTGTTGTTTAAGTCACCCACTCTGTGGCATTTTGTTATGGAAGCCTGAAGAGACTAATACATGCCTCTTACTGTGTTCCTGACTGTCCAGGAAATAGAATATTGCCCCTTTCAGAAATATAGTCAACACCCGAAGAGCTTTAAATAAATACTGATGTTTGGGCCCCACACCCCAGAGATTCTCATATAATTGGTATGAGGGGTGGCCAGAGTATCAGGTTATTCTAAACTATAGCCAAGATTAAGAACTGCTGGGATAGGAGGTCAACCAAGAGTTGTGTGGCACCGCAGCTAGAGATGATTGAAACCAGGGCTTCACTAAGAAAGCAGGAGGATTCTAGAAATCCAGCCACCCCACAAAACTTTTAGGGAACGTTGGTCCAATTATTGGGAATTTGGACCCTATGGACTGTTCAGTATAAATTACTTTCTCAGCATCCAGTGATTCTACTGAGCTTTTTATTAAGCACATAGATGCCAGTTCTTAGGGTCTAGGAATAAATAGTACTATGCGAAGCTAAAAAGGGAACATATTCTTTCAGCCTTCAGCAGGAGCCTGAGATAAAGCCACACCCAGTACACTCCTTACACATTTAAATTCCTGGCTTAAAATGGGCAGTCACTCACAAGTTTCAGAATTTCATATTTGAAGTGGCTATTGAAATGTGAACTGACGGCCACACAGAGTGTTCAGATTATCTGGAGGCACTGTCCTCCACTGTAGTCATGTGCCTGCATGCTGCACCACTGCGCAGCCACATTCACACATGGAAAATAAATACTACAGCACTCATATTTTTAAATATTTTTTAAAAATTTATTTTAAATTTACAAAAAATAAAACTTACGCTTATTAAGTGTACAGTTCTATGGAGTTTAGTTAGGGCCTAGAGTCATATAAACACCACCATAATCACGATATAAAACAGTTCCTTCAGCCCCTGCACCACTAAGTTCCCTCACCAGCTCATATATACTTGGCATGCAGACACCCTCCATCTATTCCCCAAACCCCAGAAGCTTGCTGCCTCTGTGGACATTTTTGGCACAACACCCAATGTAACTCACTTTTGACCCTCCTGAATTGGGATCAGCAGGTGGAGGTAAGTAGGAAAAGTGAGTCATCAAAGGGACAGACCCATATGGCTAAAATTCAAAGTTTCAGCAGGGTTGGTCCTATTTTGGTCAGTTTTTTAGGGCATTGCTAGTGCCTTATCATTTAGGACTAGCTTCTGTACCAGAGTTGAGAGAGAGAACCAATTGTTTACCAGATTTCAAATGTACCAAGATAAACTTTGGAAACCTTCTTGCCCACACACTGGAGCAGCAGACTCAATACCGGGCAGTTATTGCATCATCTTAAAAGAAACAATCTTATAACCAATTAAACTCATTACATTTGAATATTTCATTCCTGCCAAAGCACATTTTAAACCCCATTTAAAAATAATGTGTTCATAGACATCAAGTGTACGTCATGAAACTAATTATTTCAACAAGCATTAAAAGTCTTTTGCGAGGGCAAAATTTCTTTAAATGGGGCTTTCCAACATTGCTCAACATACATGCTCACTGATACTAAACTAGATACTGGGGACAATACTGGGTAGCTTTACTGTTTCTAATTTTAGTATTCATAACAGAATGGACATCTAGAAAGAATACCCTTCAACTCTCCTGGGGACAAAAAAAGTCCTTTGGGACTTCTCGGAAGTAGGTCAAATTTCTGAAGGAGATATTACTATGTATCAGTCCAGATCCTTGATTACAAGCAACACAATTGTACTCTGGGTGATATGGGAAGAAAAAGAATTCATTAAAAGGATATTGGGAAGCTCCCAGAATCAGCTGGCAGGCTGGAGAGGCAGGTTTGCAGGCAATAACAACACTCAAACCATGCTGCAGAACTGGTCTGGTGAGGAACCCACTGCAGCACCTCTGAGCACTCCAGTCTAGAGCTTTCACCATTGTCACCCTGCAGAGAGCTCTGTCTTGCTGTAAATGCTAGCTAGAGCTTCCTGAGAGAGAGAGAGACTGCCTCGGTCACTGATTCTTTGATTTAACTCCTAAGACAAAGTCTAGGATGACTGGTCTAGGTTATGTGCCAACACCCTAACTGTGAGGGAGACTAAATGTGGCATTCTTAAGTCTGTAGAAGGAGGTGGGCTTTGCATCCTCCCAAGAACCATGAGATGGGGAAGTCCCTAACCAGAGGAAGTGGCTTCAAATACATACCCAAAAAGTAGCAAAAGACCTAGTACAGGCTGACAGTTGGGGGCTGTTTGGTTCAGTTGGCACCAAGTTAGTCACTGCTACCTAATTTGGGGGGCAGAGTAGAGGAAGGCATAGTGGGGTGACCCTGAACTGAGGAAAGTGATTAAAGAAAGAAACACGGGCTCTACTTCCCGCAGGTCCTTAATATTTTTCTGCAAGATTGAAGGGAAGGAGAACTGCCCAACGGTTGGTTGTGGGGCTGTATTGGGAGCTCAGTGGTCTGTACAAGGCAAAGAAAGCAGTTGGTGTGGTCCTTAGAATATAACTTCCTTGTTTAGAGACACTGGCATGATGACTTTGGTAATCTGGGAACAAGTGGGTGGTGGTACTGGGTGGAGGGAGAGAATTTAGAGTACTTTTCTCAACACGCCATTGATCTCTTGATGAGATGTCCTTGAACATACTTGGGGACAAAATCAGGCACCACAGTATATTCTCTGATCTAAGCCATTTGATTCCAAAGATAAAAAGTTTATGTATAACAACTCTAGGGGATTGCTACTCTAAAACGATCAGTGTCAGAACTCTCCCCTATATTTACATTTGCTGACAATATTACTTCAATTAGTTAGGGTTTAGAAGTTCAGGGCTAAACCTCACTGACCCTGGGGAGATCCACAATTAGAGGTGTTTAACTGACTTTTATTAAATATAGTTGTGATTCTCAGGCCTGATCAGGAAAGGCAGTTGAACCAATATGAAGCACTCTTGGTACACATCTGAAATGCAACCAGGATGACTTAATGCCATAGATTTTGCCTCTGCATTTTGGTGTTTGGATAATACACTTGGCTGCTAACTGATCTCTGATTTGGAATGTTTGAGGGAGCCAAGTTTACAGGAAACTTTAGTCAGTGTACATCTACCCTTACTGTCTTCGGTAGTTGGCTGGTAAGCTAACCACTATGGTCTCTCACCATAAAAAAGACAGTATTAAGGGGCCTGGATACTGCTGTGAACTTTGGGGATGTCTTGTAAGCCATCATAAGATAGCTACTTCCTAGCATGTGGTAAGGAAACTAGGGTTCCTCTAATGTGTACAAAGTGTAGTCATGAAGTAGGACAAGTCCAGATAAAATTATCTATCAAAATAACTTATTACTCATAAAGGGATTAGTTAGGAAAACTAACCCTACATACCCCAGTGTAGACAGGGAATCATTTCCCCATACCCAGAAGAGAAGGCAAGAACAAATCCTTTGAGAGATTTAGCTTTGTATGAAATTGAGGGCAACAGCCCTCACTTACCTAAAACATTGGTAAGTGAGGGATTTAGATGATGAATTTGAGTGGGGAGGTGGAGACAGCTATCTATCAAGCTGCCCACACACTTATGGACCTGGGAAACCCTGTGCAGTACTCTTTGAAACAAGCAGTCCATCTATGGGGAATCTGGAGGTAGGTGGTAAAGCAAACAATGCTAGCTGTTTGTCCAAATCCATTTCTCCCCCTCTTCCTTTTTGGCATGGTCATGAAGTGGTCACATGCTACATTGGGAGGGGGTGTGGAATCTTGAATAATCAATGCCAGTCACTGATAAGCTCATTCTCTCTGGCAGTGATTGGTTTAGGTGGGCATATGACCCATCCTGGAACCTGATGGGAAGTCTACTGGGGGACTTTTGGGAATGTTCTCTTCACTAATAAAGGGAGATTAATATGAGGAAACTCCCCTCTTCTTAACAGGATGTTGCTGTGTCTGCATGCAATACTAGAACTGTTACAACCACTTTGCAACCAGGAAGAAAGACCTGCTGTCAGTAGAGGGAGGCAGAAAAAAAAAGAATGGAAGCCCCCATGCTTTTGATGATGTCATTTGATTGCTGATTGAATCAACCCTGAAACTACTGCCCAGGAATTTTTGAACCAGTTTCAGAAAATGACCTATTCCTTTTCTGCTATAGAGGGGTTGTGGGACAGAGAGTGAATTTTCTTTGTGAAGATACAAAGATTTTTACTGGAAACATAGTGTAATAGGTTATGAAAACTCAAATTGTGACACACACATTGTAGCAACAAGTCCTTTTTGGGAGTAGGCTGAGATATTGAAAAAAATGAAAACATTTACACATTGCTCAAGGTAATCAAGACCAACCATTGGATATAGTTATGTAGATGTAAAGATATATTTACATAGATGGTAACTTGAGAAGGGCCAAGTCAATGGGTGAGTATTGCCATAAGAAACACCGATTTGGATCAGAGAACCAAACCCAGGACCATGGCCAGGGGTTAAGTCTCAAGGGTATCTATCCCATGAATGGAAACATTGCCTTATTTGTGCTTTGAGATCTTGCCACCTAAGCATCTGCATGAGAGAACAGTTGCCCTGCCTGTATCCCAGGACCTCACCTTCTCACTGTCTTCCTATCACATGAATGAAAATAGGATCTTGTCTATGCCTTGAGATCTTGTACCACATCATTTACAAGGGCCCTTAACCATAGCCCTTGAAAGGGTGCTCTCAGGGCACTCTGAACATCTACTGGTGTCAGAGAGGAGCTTCCATATCTACACTTTGAGATAAAGACTGGGACATGTTACTACATCACTAGTTAGAGATAGAGGGGCATAGACACTGTTATACACCTGACAACTGAAATAATATGCCTTGGTTTCACCTTCATTACAAAAAGAAGTGGTCACATGGGTACAATACTTTAATAAAAATCTTGAAAAATAAAAAATATTATTCATTAATAAATAAAAAAGACAAAAATATTTATGAACAACTGAGAATACACTTCTGGACCCCTCTCACAGGGCATAGGCCCTAGTTTGAGGAACATTAGGCCACGACAGTCTCAGAAGGAATTATCAATATGAAAAGATGTAATATTGAGATCTAAATTAGACTTTTCTTTGTATGACATGACGATGACAACTCAAGACTTAATTCAATGTTTCCTAACTACAGCATACCTAAGAAAGACTAGAATGCTTGGAAAAATGTAAATTTTTAGCTCTACTTTCCACAATTCTGATCTAGTACCTCAGAGGTGAGGCCCAGGAGTCTGCATTTTAAATAGGCGATTCTAATTCAGGTGGATCATGGATTATATTTTCAGAACTGCTGAACCTGCCAACAAGAAGTAGGGCACTAAAATGATAGCCCCCAAAAGAAAGATTCTCCCCAATAACCATCTTCTATGGAGCAAAGGGGGACAACAAGATAGAAATTCTCCGGTAACAGGCCCAGAGGTGGGAACAGATAGATTTATTGATCAAGGAGTGCGCTTGACTAGAAGAGAAAGGAATCTTTGCTAACCCAGTAGAGTTCAGACTTTGGACTAATAGTGCCTACTATGTACTCTGTACTCCTTCCTTTTCTCTTTTCCAAATCCTAGTTTTAATTTTAGTTATCTGGTTTTTCTTCCACCATTGTGCGATAATGTATATTAGAGGTTAGTTAAATGTATCATTTATATAGACAGTTTGCCTAACTATGACGACTGTATCAGTTAAAAATTTTAGCTAAATGTGATAGAAAATTCATCTAAACTCATGTAAGAAAAGGTGTTTTATTTTTAAAGTTTGATTGACTGAAGGTAAAGGGGAGAGGGTGGGGGAGGAGAAAGGAGGACTCAAATATATGTAATGAAAAGAGAACTGACTCTGGGTGGTGAACACATAATGCATAGATGATACATTGTAGAATTGTACACCTGGAACCTATGTAATTTTTACTAACCAAGGTCACCCCAATAAATTTAGCAATAAAAAATTTAAAAAAGTTTTACTGAAATATATTTGATACACAATGAACTGCACATATTTGGAGTGCGCAATTGATGTTCTAATTACACACACACACACACACGAAATAATCACCACAATCAATGCAATGAATATATCCATTACCACTCGAAATGTTCCTATGCCCCTTTGTAATCCCTCCCACCTACCCCTTTGCCCCTGCCCATACCCCCAGGCAACCACTGCTCTGCTTTCTGTCACTATAAATTAGTTTGTACTTTCTAGACCTTTATATAAATAGAGTCATGCAGTATGTGGTCTTTTTTGTCTGGTTTCTTCTACTCAGATACTTTATTTTGAGATACATCCATGCTGTTTTATTAGTAGTTCATTCATTTTTATTGCAGAGTAGAATTTCATTGTATGGCTATATCACAATTTGTTTATTCATCCACCTGTTGATGAAACTTTGGATTGTTTTCAGTTGGAGAGTATTAAAATAAAGTGGCTATAAACTTACAATTATTTTTGGCAACTACATCTCAGTGTTGACCCACATTAATTTAAGGTGGCTGTCAATTAAAACTCATGTCTCTTTAACATGTGGATTCTGTCACATTCTGTAAAGAAAAAACACTGATACTAGGACAGTGCTTCAGTGTTCTTGTGGCTAACGATAGATAACTCCCCAAACCTACTGTAGATCCAGGCTCTCAATTTCTATTAATTGCATCACCATCTACCCAGGCTTAGATTCTAAAAAAGAACACTCAGAGCACATAACATAGATACGTAATTATGTGTGTAGGGTTCTATATACACACACATATTTGTGTCTGTTAAATTTCAGAAGATGCGACATACTAGATGCTTTGTTTTGGGAGAATATGTTTTCTCTGACTAGAAGGAAATAATCAGTGTTGAAAGAAATCACAACTCCCAAGTCAAGGAGGTTAGTGAAAGAAAGAAGAATCCATATAAGTATGAGAATAGCATTGAAATTGGAACAAAATGAAAAAAAGTGGCTACAAACATTCTTGTACAAGTCTTCATGTGAAAATATACTTTCATTTCTCTTGGGTAAATTCCTATAAGAAATATGGTTCAATCATATGGCAGATGTATATTAACTTTTTAAGAAATGGCCAAACTGTTTTCCAAAGTGGCTATACCATTTTATATTCCAACATCAGTGTATGAGAGTTCCAGTTCCTCCACATACTTCAACAATTTGTTTGGCAGGGATGAATTTTAGCCTTTCCTCATTTTTAATATATTCATGTTAAATATATGGGGTTTTAAAAACAAACTCAAAAGCAGTAAAATACATGTTATATCTATCTGTTACAGATCCCAATTTAAGCAGACCCTAATTAATTGGGTTACATTATGTACCAAGAGCCTTTCACCATCAAAAGTGAAATGCTGTTGATATATATTTAGAAAGGTATAATATCAATTTAGTTCCTCTTAAAGTGAGACTGAGTAAAATGTTTTCTTGACATTTTATAGAATTTCATTTTCAGTTTCAAAGGATCATTTGTTTGTTTAATCTTCCAATGTGGAAAAGTAAGGAATATTGACTCATTTTTTAGAAGTGCTAATGTTCAACTAGATAAACTTAGTAAGTGATAGCTATTAATGTTCTCTTTTGTCTTCTAGACAGAAAATCAAAGCTACTTAAAGTAAAGGATGTGTTTTAAATCAATGTATTTCCACAAGTTAACATTAATATTTATAGACACTTTCTGTGATTATTATGTCTTATTTGGGTATGTATGTGTCTTTATTTTCTATATTTATATATAAATATATAAAGATAGATATGAATAGATGAGAGAGGTATATATGTTTCTATATGGTCTGAATACTCGTAAAAATGTTTTATTTGTTACTATGCTAACCTGTAATGTTATGAAGTGCACAAATAGTTAAGAAAAATAATGGATTTCGTTAGTCTTTTTAATTTTAGCCATCCTCCTTTTTTTGCAGCATTTTAAAAAATTAAATATACTGGAGTGACATTGGTTAGTAAGATTACATAGGTTCCATGAGTACAATTCTACAATACATTGTCTATGTGTTACATTTTGTGCTCACCAACCAGAGTCAGTTCTCCTTCCATCATCATATATTTGGATCCCCTATCCTCCTCCCCTACTCCCCTCCCACCTTTACCCTCTGGTAACCACTAAACTATTGTCTATGTCCATGAGTTTTTTTTTCCTATTTTGATTGTTCATTTATTCTGTTCTTTAGATTCCACATATAAGTGAGATCATATGGTATTTGTCTTTCTCAGCCTAGCTTAACATGATATCTTCTAGTTCCATCCATGTTGTTGCAAAAGGTAAGAGTTTATTCTTCTTTATGGCTGAGTAATATTCCATTGTGTAAATGTACCACAGCTTCTATATTCAATCATTTATTGATAGGCATTTAGGTTGTTTCCATATCTTGATAATTTTAGCCATTCTAAAGGAGAGTAGTGGTCCTCATTGTGGTTTGAATTTGCATTTCCTTGATGATTAATGATATTGAGTATCTTTTTATGTGTTTATTGCCATCCATATATGTTCTTGGTAAAGTGTCTGGTCAAATCTTTTGCCTGTTTTTTTATTTTAATTGTGCTGTTTTTTTCTTTATTATTGAGCTTCCAGAACTCTTTATAGATTCTGAACTTAAGTCTTGTATCAAATATATGATTTGCAAATATTTTCTTCCATTCTGTGGCTTTATTTTCATTCTTTTAACAATGTCTTTCAATGAGTAAAATGCCTTATTTTGATGATGACTCATTATTTTAGTAAGAATGCGTAACAGAAAATATAACTTGATAAGAAAATAATAATTAAAGATAAGAAAGTTTCATTATACCATATAAAAAGTTTTGAGGTAGGATGGCTCCAGTGTTTAATTTAGATGCTCAACAATGTCATCAAGAACCCAGATTCTCTTCATTTTTCTGCTCTGCCATCCTCAGCTGCCTGGCTTTATCTTCAGGCTAGTTGTCTCATAGTTGCAAGGTAGTTGCTGAAGTTCTGTGTAACATGTTCAGACATGCAACATCAAGAAAAATCTAGACTGTCTTTTCTATGTGTCTCTCAGAGTGAAGAAATCTTTCTTTGAATACCTCCAGCAGATCTTTCCCCATATAATATGGCTATCTGTAAACTAGCATTAAAACCCTTCGATAAAGGGTTGGCAAACTACTACCAGTGTGTCAAATCCATCTTGCTGCCTGCTTTTTTTATGGCCTGTGAGCTAACAATGGATTTTACATTTTTAAAGGGATAAAAAAATAAAAAGAAGAATATATTGTAACATGTAAAAATTATATAAAATTCAAATTTCGGTGTATTGGAATTAAAACTCCAGTGCTGCAAACAAACACTCAATGATTCAAATATCTTGGCAAGGCAATTTTTACTTCTGCAGATGGTTGCATCACAGCACAACAAAATCAAGACTTCAGGCACACTGGGTGGACTTTTATCCCTAATGCAGGCTTAATTAAGGCTGTGTCTCACCCTGTTGGCTAGGGTTTTGACCACACAATCTTATCCTTACCTGATTGGCTACTTCATATTTTATGAAGGGGGAAGGTATAAGGGAGTTACAGAGGTAAAGAAATGCCAAAGTAGCCCATGAGACTCTTGTGTAAACAGAATGAGTTGGGGGAGAAGGGAAGGGCCTGATTGAAACTAGGTCCTTAATGTGGGATTCTAAGTGGAGATACCGTACTGTTATTTAGAAGAAAAGACATATATTGCCACAAGTGTCCAAAGAAGTTGCAATTTCAACTTGGAGATGTAGAGTGCAAATTAAGGATGCTTCATGAACACTTCAGAGAACTGAGGTCACAAGTCAAATGACTGGAGAGAGACAGGAACCTACAGGGAGAGACAGAATCCAAACATTTGCTTCCCTGGGGCAGACAATGCTTAATGCCATATAAGCCAGTAAGAACATTAAACTAGAAATTTTGATGACTTGCTGGAGGTAATTGCTGAAGTGTGAGCTAATGTGAGAGTATGGATCTCCTGGGAGGCGTACTGACAGAGGCAGTCTCAACTTCTTACTGCATTTTCCTCCAGGAATCCCTCCACCCTAGGCTATCACAATACAATGGGGAGAATTGGAAGAAAGTGCTCTTTCCCCACTCTCAATCTGTGGTGTTGGCTGGGAAGGGGAACAACAGCCACAGCAAAATCCAACATCCACCCAGACTCTTTCCTCTACCTTCTTTATGGAACAAACAGCTGAATCTGCAAAGGAAGGGATTTTATAGAAAGACCTGATAGGAGACTCACCGCTGAGATCTTTAGGGGTTTGAAATAAATCTGTGCTCCTCCATCAAGCACCAATCTCCTTTTGAGTAGCACATTTTTCTTTGCTCTGGTGGAGACCGAATGCCTGGCCCTAGGCATACAACACCCTTAGGCATACAACCTGAGATGCTTATCATTAATCTTTATTTCTAATCTACCAAGCAGTAAAATATGGTGTTCCCACAAGTATTCCATAATGAAAAGGAAGTAAATACAGGATTGCACTCAAGCAGACCCTGGAGGCACAAGGAAGTTGCGTGAACAGGTAGCTCACATTCCCTGGATCCCATACCTATGGGATCATGAAGAATTACCTATGGCCAAATTATAAAGGAATAAAAAATCTATTTGGCCTAGTTTACTGATTGTCCCACAATATGTTTGATATCACTAGCTAGAAGTAGACTGCTACAGTGTTACAGTTGCACTCAGGGATGCCCCTGAAGGACAGTGGTGAAGGGATATCTTACCAGTAGGCAGAATGTCAAGCAATAACACTGGTAGTCCACTTTGTCAGGAAGGAGAATAGTCAGAGGTGTGGATGTACACCAAATCATTGGCAATTTCTAATGGCTTGGTTGGAGGGTTGGGAATTGGAAAGAAACAAGTTTGGGAGTATAATGGCATAGAGAACTGGGGAAGAAGCATGCACATAGAACTCTCAAAATGTTCTCAGGGTTAAGGAGTATTTATATAACTTAAGAATAATCACCAAAGCCCTCAGCTACAGAAGAGGTTGTAATAATCAGGTGGCCAAAATGATTCATTCTAAGAACACCAGTGAGCCTCCCTTCCTAGCCAACCTGGTGCTTTCTCAACAGACTCATGAACAAAGGGCCAACTTTCCCCTCATAAGGCTGAACTGGTCTTTGCTGAGTGATCTACCTTAAAAGAAACAAAAACAAAAACGAAAAAAACTCCTCATTGCTTGTCATGAGCTTCCAAAAAGGGATTATGGCTCAAGAGGACAAACTAGATATGCAGTGGCATGTTGATTATACTATATTCCTTTCTTCATGGAGCAGTCAGTGATTTATTGTCTTTGCAATGTCTAATTATTCTGGAAATGAATATAATTTCCTTGCCTACTGTGCTTCTGCAAATCTATTCATGGTTTATTGAATACCTTATTTACCATTACATTACATAGAGCACTGTTCTGACCAAAGAACTCATCTTACAGCAGAAAAAGTCAGGAAATGTCTTACACGTATCCCATCACCCAAAAGGAACTAGACTTGTAGAGTGGGAAGGGCAGTTGTAGCACCAGTTGGGAAGCAACATCTTGATTGGCTGGGGCACCATTGCACAGTAACTGATAAATATATGGTACTTTCATCTCATAGCTAGAACACATGGGTCCAGGAATCAAGAGATGGAAAGGGGAGTGATTCATCTCACTATTACATATAATGAATTACTTGTAAATGTTTTGCCTCCTGTCTCTGTGCTGAACTCTCTTAGTTTAGAAGTTCTAATACTGAAGAGAGGAATGCTGCCCCTGAGCTATGCTTGACAACAACCACCATTTCATTTTAAACTTCTCCTGTCAATGGGGAGGCAGGGCAGAAAAAAGGGAAGGAGTTACTGATTAGGCTAGATGATTGACTCTGAAGGGGAAATAGGGTTGCTATTGGCCAATGGGGCAGGGATGAGTATGAATGGCACTGGGGGATCTTCTGGGGCACTTCCTGATACTATCGTGTCCAGAAGTAAAAGGTACTTGAAGACTAAAAAGCAACTCCATATAGGTAGAACCACCAATGGCTCAGAATTTATAATGGGCAGTGGGGGAGGGAAGACATAAATACCAGCCACAGCCCTCTGACAGGTTGTAGAAATGAAGATTTCCACTTGAATATCTTTGCTTTGTGTGCTACTTGTGTGTATGTATGTTTTAAAATTATTTTTCTTTCATTCTCCATTGCTCTATGTAGAAAGTAATGAATGTGATAGTGAACTTCATCATTTAGTCCATAGGTTACAGAATATAGGGATCAGGATGGAACTTGAGAAGGAAAGGATAACATGCAGAGAATCTGGACTTGGATCTGGATGTAGTAACTGATGAGACTTTTATTGACTCTCTATGGGAAAGGAATAAGTGTGCTTTTAGTTGTACGTGGAATAGTTGCATTATGTAAAGGGGGCATTTTTGAAATTGAAGGTATAGGAAGGTGGTTATTGGGAAGACAAGGAGTGGCCTGTGGTGGACAGCTATTGTTTGTGCCTGTGCAGCATTTTGTTATTACTAAAAATCCTTCTTTTCCTATTGGGAACTATCTTACCCCAATAATTACATACACTTTTGGTGAAATTGGCCATTAAGTCTTTTTATTTCCTATGGCAAAAGGGTGAACGTGTGATCTAGTTTAGACCAGTAAGATTCTCTCCGGAACTTGAACCTTGAGTGTAAAGGATGTAAAGGAAAATATTGCTGGAGCAAATCCACCTCAATAATGGCATCCTGTCCATTAGAACTTACTACCTAGATCTTAGAAGTTAGCCTGGTTCTTGTCCTTTCTGGGATTCTGTTCAGTTTTTTTCTTTGATTCTGTGAGTTATACTATTCCTTTTCGAGTCAATTTATTTGGTTCTTTTGTTAGATTGAATCAGGTTTCATTGTTTGCAATCAAGGAACCATAACCAATACCTCTTATACTGATGAATTAAAAAGGCAAGTCATAAAGCAGTATGGAGGAGAGTAAATTAAGATGGAAGACTATGTATATGCTCCAGCACCCTGCTCGTGCTCTAAATATTTGGAAATGACAGAAATGATATATTTTTTTAAGTAAATTAATATGTGCTTGGAAACTAGAAGAGATACTTTCAGGTGACCCAGAATTATGAGGGGTCTGAGTAAGAAGGAAGGCAAAGGTGATTAGAAAGACAAAGGAAATCCAACCTTTGAATTACACAAGCAGGCAAAAAAAATGCTACAAAAGGTGAAGGCATCTTGGAGGAGGGGTTGTTCCAAACTTAGAGATAATAGAAACTTATAGGAAAAGAAAGCCAAGAGTGGTTACTTGAAGGATGAAACAAAGGCAGTTCTGTGGGAAAAAGCCCTTGGGTTGCAGAGGCAAAGACCCTTGGAAGGCAAGGAATTCTCCTACCCCCAGAAGACTACCTATAAGTACACTCTGTCCAGCACCAAGTTGAACCACCCTGACCCCATCCCCTAACACTGAGTTCAGATTCTGGTTAACACAATGTAGCACTCACGCAAGTTGGATCAGAGAAAATTTCAAATCAGCATATAGTATAATTCCATCTATTTGATCTTTGTGCAAAAGAAAATAACTCACCAAACCTATTTATGGTGAGTGACTATATATTTTATATGCAAAACAAAATGTCTGGAAGAATATATATCAATCCATTAACAATGGGTACTCCTTAGAGGTGATCAGAAAAAAAAACTACTTCTACTTTTTACTTTATGGAGTTCTTTATTGTTTACATTTTTAAAAGAATAAGCATGCATTACTTTTTAAGGTCTATTTAATTAATTTTTATCATACAATTATTTTCTTGAGATATGTATTATTCACATACTCCAAAAAAGTCACCTTTAAAGTACATAGTTCACAAAGTTATGTAATCATTACCAATACCTAATTTTAGGTATGCAATGTTCTAGAATGTTTTCTTCATCCCATAATGAAACCATACCCCTTAGCAGTCACTCCTCATTTCTCCTCCCAGTCCCTGGCAACCACTTTTTGTCTCTTTAGGTTTTCCTTTTTAAAACATCTCATATATATGAAATCATACTATATGTGGCTTTTTATGTTGGCTTGTTTTCAAGGATTATCCATGTTGTAGTATGTATCAATACTTCACTCTTTTTTATGGCTGAATAATATTAAATTGTATGGTTATACCACCTTTTGCTTATATATTCATCAATTGCTAGACATTTGAGTTGTTCCCACTTTTGGACTGTTATGGATAATGTTGCTATGAATATTTGCGTACAAGCATCCATGTGAACATATGTTTTCAATTCTTTTGAGTATATACATAGAAGTGTAATTGCTGGGTCATATATTAACTTTATGTTTCACTATTTGAGGAACTGATTAACAGATTTCAAAGCAGTTGCAATGTTTACAATACACAGTACTAGTGTATGAGGGTTCTGATTTCTCCATATCCTCACTAACATTTGTTATTGTCAAATGTATTCATTTGTATAATTAAAATACTTGATTGTGGACACTTCTTAGGATGACTTTGGGAACCACTCCAGGTACACACCAAGTTTGTAAGCATGAGGGAGTGAGCATCTGATCCAAACAGAACCAATAAGCCCTTTCTCTGTAGCCTTTGAAACTGAGACTAAGTGATTGCAGCCTCAGTTTGACAGCTCTCTAAAACAATGGAGGAGATTTAAAGTCTACAGCTGTTGACAAGCATTTCTCACCCTGTGGACCAGGAGGCAGCAAGAGTCAATGGGTAATAACAGAGAAAAGAATGAAGGAAATATGTTTTGAGAAGCAGAGATTAGATATAGAAAGAGAGGACTTTCTGGGTGTTTGAGATTTTCATTCTTTTCTGAGGCTCAATTTCATCCTGCCTTTGGATTTTTCAAGCCATGCTTATATATTTATAAAGCATTCCCTTTCTTGCATAAACTAATCTGAGCTTGTTTTTATTACTTGCAGCCGAAATAACATTAACTAATACAGAAAAAAAACACACAAAAAGTGACAAAAAGGGGTTTTATAAAACAAAAACAACAGGCAGCCTCTTTAGATAACCAAGGACAGGAAAAGAAGTAATTGTTTCTATTTCCTTTCTCTTCTGAATCCACTTCATTCTCTTGCTTCTTTCTGTAAATCATATTCTCCATATCTCTCAGAGCCTCACTGCTCCATGTTAATTTCAATTTGCAGGTTTGCAATGCTGGTGACTCCCACCCTGACCCTACATGACTTCTGGATTCAAATACCTAGGGCTATCTCCCTGACCAGTTTCTGAGTCCCATTTCCAGTTCTCAAAATAACCTGAAGAGTTCCATTTGAGGCATGGCCCAAAGAACTGTGGTCAGGTGTTTGGAGCTACCTTACATGGTCTATGCACAGGGAAGTTTCCTTACAAAGCAAGATTGGGCAGGGAGGAAATAATGTACTCATATGTACTTATTAGTCCCTGAGTATCTGAGAATGTCTCTTTTTTTTCTGCCTTTATGCATGAGTGATAGCTTGGTGGGTTATAGAATTCTTGGATTACTACCTTGGTCTCCCCCAAAACTTCATAGTTATTGCTCAGTTGCCTTCTCACATTTTGAGGTGTGGAAGACAAATCTGAGAGTGACCTGATTTTTTCCCCTTTAACCTGCTTTTTACTTTCTGGATTCTTATAGAATTTCTTTCCTTACTTATGAAATTCTTTTTTTAATAAAAATATTTTTATATAAAAATAGACTTATTGGGATGATGTTGGTTAGCAAGAGTTACATAGATTCCGGGTGTACAATTCTACAGTGCATCATCTATTTGTTGCATTATATGTTCACCACCCAGTGTGAGTTCTCTTTCCATCACCATGTATTTGGCTTTGCTTCCCTTCTCTCCTGCCCCCTCCCCGCTTGCCCACAAATGACCATTAAACTATTGATTATGTCCATGAGCTTTTGTTTGTTTATTTTTCTTTAATGCTTTCAGTTTTATTTCTGCATATGAATGCAGTCATATGGTTCTTGGTTTTTTTCTGTCTGGCTTATTTCGCTTAGCATCGTGATCTCTAGGTCCATCCACTCTGTCGCAAATGGCAATATTTCATCATTTTTGTATAGCTGAGTAATATTCCATTGTGTATATGTACCACCGCTTCTTTATCCAGTCATCTATTGAAGGGCCCTTTGGTTGTTTCCATGTCTTGGCCACTGTGAACAGCGCTGCGATGAACATTGGGGTACATAAGTCTTTGTGGACTAAGGTTTTTAAGATTTTGGGGTAGATACCCAGAAGGGGGAATTGCTAAGTCATATGGTAACTCCATTCCCAATTTTCTGAGGAAACTCCACACCATTTTCCATAGCGGTTTTACCAATTTGCATTCCCACCAGCAGTGTGCCAGAGTTCCTTTTTCTCCACCTCCTCTCCAGAACTTGTTATTCTTTGTCTTGTTGATAATAGCCATTCTAACAGGTGTGAGGTGGTATTTCATTGTGGTTTTGATTTGCATTTCCCTGACAGCTAATGAGGTTGAGCATTTTTTCATATGTCTGTTGACCATTTCTATTTCTGTGTGAGAAAATTGTCTGTTTAAGTCCTCTGCCCACTTTTTCATTGAGTTGTTTTTTTATTGTTGTTGCTGAGTCATACTAGTTCTTTATATATTTTAGATATTAGACCCTTATCAGATGCATTGTTTGCAGATATTTTGTCCCATTCAGTTGGCTAACTTTTTGCTTTGTTGATGGTTTCTTTTGCTGTGCAGAAGCTTTTTAGTTTGATATAGTTCCATTCATTTATTTTTGCTTTTACTTCCCTGTCTTTGAGGTCAGGTTCATGAAGTCTTCCTTGAGCCCTAGGTCTATAAGTTTAGTACCAATGTTTTCTTCTATACAGTTTATTGTTTTGGGTCTTACATGGATGTCTTTAATTTATTTTGAGTTAATTGGAGTATATAATGAGAGTTCACAGCTCAGATTCATTCTTTTGCATGTGTTTATCCAGTTTTCCCAGCACCATCTACTGAAGAGGCTTTCTTTTTCCCATTGCATATTTCTTGCTCCTTTATCAAAAATTATCTGTCCATAAATTTTTGTATTTATTTCTGGGTTTTCAGTTCTGTTCCATTGGTCTCTGTGTCTTTTTTCTGCCAATACCAAGATGTTTTGATTATTGATGCTTTGTAGTATGAATTGACATCAGGGAGTGTGATACTACCACCCTTATTCTTTTTATGTAGTATTGCCTGGACAATTTGAGTTCTTTTGTGGTACCATACAAATCTGATAACTTTTAAATTTGTTTCATGAAAGTATG
This sequence comes from Lyroderma lyra, assembly GCA_004026885.1. Taxonomy (NCBI): domain Eukaryota; kingdom Metazoa; phylum Chordata; class Mammalia; order Chiroptera; family Megadermatidae; genus Lyroderma; species Lyroderma lyra. The sequence goes on along the minus strand of PVJL010009836.1, from coordinate 34,150 downwards.
ATTGTGGGATTTTGATGGGAATTACATTAAACCTGTAAATTGCTTTGGGTAATATGGCCATTTTAACAATGTTAAGTCTTTCTATCCACGAACACGAAATATCTTTCCATCTCTTTGTGTCCTCTTCAATTTCTTTCCAAAGTGTCTTATAGTTTTCTGTGTATAAGTCCATTACAGTAATTCCCGAGTATTCCAATTCTTTTTGTTGTGACAGCAAATGGTATTGACTCTCATTTCCTTTTCTGAAGATTCATTGTTTTTATATAGAAATGTGTTGATTTTTGTACATTGATTTTGTATCCTGAGACTTCACTGTATTTGTTTATTGTTTCTAATAGTTTTCTGGTGGAGTCATTTGAATTTTCTATATAGAGGATCATGTCTTTTGCAAATAGTGACAATTTGACCTGTTCTCTCCCAGTTTGGATACCTTTTATTCCTTTCTCTTGCCTGATTGCTGTGGCCAGAACTTCCAGTACTATATTGAATAGCAGTGGAGTCAGGGGGCATCCCTATCTTGTTCCTGATTTTAAGGGATTGGGAGTCAAGTTTCCCCCATTCAGTATGATATTAGCTAAGGGCTTGTCACATATGGCCTTTATCATGTTTAGATATTTCTTTCTATACCCATTTTATTCAGTGTTTTGCTCATAAATGGAAGTTGTATCTTGAATGCTTTTTCTGCATCAATTCATATTTTGGTCTTTATCTTTTATTTTGTTTATGTGGTATATCACATTGATTGATTTTTGTGTGTTGAACCATCCTTGTGCTCCTGGGATGAATCCCAGTTGATCATGATGTATGATCTTTTTGATGCATTGTTGTATTCTATTTGCTAATATTTTGTTTAGGATATTTTCATCTGTGTTCATCAGATATATTGGTCTATAGTTTTCTTTTTTTGTGTTGTCTTTACCAGGCTTTGGTAGTAGGGTAATGTTGGCCTTATAGAATGAATTAGGAAGTATTGCCTCATCTTCAATTTTTAGGAAGAGTCTAAAGGAGGATAGGTGTTAATTCTTCTTTGAATGCTTGGTAAAATTCTTTGGTGAAACTATCTGGTCTGGGGCTTTTGCCTCTAGGGAGGTTGTGAATAGTCATTTCAATATCTTTACTATTGATTGGTCTATTAAGACTATCCAGTTCTTCTTGGTTCAGTCTAGGTAGGCTATAAGTTTCTAGGAACTTGTCCATTTCTTCTATGTTGTTAAATTTAGTGGCATAAAACCCTTCATAATATTTTTATAATATTTCTGTTTTTGTGGTATCAGTGGTAATTTCTCCCCTTTAATTTCCAATTTTGGATATTTGTGGTTTTTTTTGTCCTTTGGTTAGTCTAAGCAGGGGTTTGTCAATTTTGTTGACTTTCTCAAAGAACCAGCTCTTTGTAGCATTAATTTTTCCTATTGTCATTCTGTTCACCATTTCACAAATTTCTAGATCTATAAGGTCCTTTTCTAAAGACTTTTTATCTTCTTTCTCAGCAGCTTTAAATCCTAAGGTACTCATATTGTCTGTTGTGTTGTTCTTCTTTGGCATGAAGGCTTTATTTCCAGCACAGCCTAGGAGGTCTCTTTCCTTCTCTGATTAGTATTTTTGTGGTGTTTTGCTGTAGCTCAGACACCATGTGGCATTGGGGGGCAAGTTTTGGTAGAGAAGAGAGGTGTTTAAGCCCTGTTTCTGGTCTCCACCATTGTTTGGAGGTGAGGCACAGCAGTCCTCAGTCTCTCAGCTTCCTATGTTTCATTGGGAAAGCTGGGGAGACAGGGGAGGCTGATGGGATGCAGGCTGAAGCCCTTCATGTTGATCAGGGCAAATGTCAAATTCTCCTTTGTTCCTTCTCCAGCATTTTCCCCCTAACTGGCTATGTTTCTGCAATTCGTTTCCATGGCAACTGCTTCGGGCAGCATTTGCAAGCACCAGCCCTGTGCTTGTCCCCAGTGTGAGGGCACCATTTGTGTGTGTGAATGTTTGTCTTGAGCTTTGAGGGCACCAGGAGCAGCGATGTTGTATCTGGGCCCCTAATTTTGTCTAAGGCAGTTCAATGTCTCCCTTAGCTTTCTTGGTATTTAGAGCTTCAGAGCTCAGCTCCTGGGCTTTGTCTCTAACATACTGCTTTTAGGTCCAGCACCCTCCCTGTCTCCCCACATTCTTGCCACTCGTGCTTCCACTTTTGTCGCCGCTTGGCCTGCGCTCTCCCCTATATTGTGCTGCTCCCTAATTTCTTTCTAGTTTCTTTAGTTAACTGCAGTAGTGTTGAGTCGCAATCTGTCTCTGCTCCCTTTCTTCTCTCCCTCTCGCCGCCTTTTCTCTAATCTTCATGTGTTTCCTTGTGATATATAGATTCCTCAGTTGTCTCTGTGCCATTTAGGCTTTCCCGTGTTGAATCCTGGCTGACTGTTTAATTGTATTTTCTGGGAGAGGTTTTAGGGAATTCCTCTTTGGTCACAATCTTGCTGAACTCTCCTGAAATTCTTTCATGTTGTTTTTCTTTTGACTCATTATCACCATGTTTTTTATTTTTATTTTTTTAGGTTATAGAAGAATATCTTTAGATTTTTTTTTTGTAGTTCCCTAGCTGGGAATCGAACCCAGGCTGCAGTGTTGAGAGCACTGAAGCCTAGCCACTACATCACCAGGGAACGCCTCCCTTTTTAAAAGTCTTTTTTCTTTTATCTTTAGCTTTCATTCTTAATAACTGACTTGGTTTGTGGAAGTATCCAATGTACTGTTCACTATCTCCACTGTGTTTTCAAATTTAGTTACCATGTTTTCCATCTGAAAGTTTGAGTTATTCTATCTTCAAAGATGGAATGTTCTCTCAAATTTCAATAAGAATATTTCTAAGGTAAAAATTTCCTCAGAATGGTCTCACTTAAATTTTTGAGCCTTTTCACAAGCTCATTATTTGTCTCTGACTGTTTACTCTGAAAGGGAGGGGGACCTTGTCTATTACTGACTTTTGATATAGGTTCTCTCTGAGATGGTATCCCAGTCAAAAGGGAGAAGAGAAAGTTTGTTTTATGTAGTTTTATTTTGCTATATTAGGGAAATTCATTTGGGACATGAAGGGCATTGAATGAGCTACCAAGAACTAGTCATCTGCCAGGGAGAGTAACTCTTTTGTCAAATGATAATTCCCCACCCCCAATCATTTCATGTGCCAGCACAATGATGTGTAGTTCCCAATACCTCTCATGACTTGAATTTTTCTCACTAGGTAACCTCATTCCCCACTTGCCTCAGGCTTCTGTTATCTGAGATTTGGAGTTCCTGAGTCAGCCTTAAGTCTAATTGCCCATGGAAATTAGGGAGCCCATAGTACATGTATCCATTGATAGACATTGAGGTTGCTTTCATGTCTTGGCTAGTGTAAATACTGGTATAATGAGCATGGGGGTTCATATTTCTTTCTTTCTTTCCTTTTTTACTTTTTGACATTTTATTTTTCAGTTACATTTGACATACAATATTATATTGGTTTCAGGAGTATAGCACAATAAGTCATTTATATAACTTATTAAATGCTCATTTTGATACATCTGGTTCCCTTTTGACACCATACATAGTTATTACAATGCTATTTACTATACGCTTTGTGCTGTACTTTATATCCCTGTGACTATTCTGTGACTATGAAGTTGTACTTCTTTATTTTCCTCTTTTTCAGCCACCCCTCTAGCTCTCCCCCATCACCCTGACAAATCTAGTACCCATCTGACATCACACAAATTTACTGTAACCTTATTGACTATATTCCTATGTTATATTCTATATCCCCATGATTATTGCCTTGTAACAACCAAACTAAACTTCTCTATCCCTTTCCATTATTTTATCCACCCTCCCATCCCCCCTCTCATCCCCCCTCTCATCTTAAGTCCCTCTAACATTCTTTGTAGTACTGGTTTGGTGGTGATATATTTCTTTAGCTTTTTCTTATGTGAGAAGCTCTTTATCTGTCTTTCGATTTTGAATGCTAGCCTTGCTGGATACATTATTCTTGGTTGTAGATCCTTGGTTTTCATTACGTTGAATATTTTCTGCCAATCCCTTCTGGCCTGTAATGTTTCTGGTGAGAAATCAGCTGAGAGACAAATGGGTGTCCCTTTATAAGTTACTACTTGCATTTCTCTTGCTGTTTTTAGAATTTTCTCTTTTTCTTTAACTTTTGCCACTTTAATTATGACATGTCTCAGTGTGTTCCTGTTTCGGATTATTTTGTTTGGGATTCTCTGTGCAACCTGTACTTATATGTTTATTTCCTTCACCAGATTAGGAAAATGTTCAGTCATTATTTCTTCAAATAATTTCTTGATCCATTGCTTTTTCTCTGTTCCTTCTGGCTCACCTATTAATTTGATATTTTTATATTTGATATAGTCCCAGAGGAATCTCAGTCTATCCTCCTTTTTAATGGAAATAATTTTGTAATTGATCTGGCTGGGTGTTTTTTGCTGACTTTTCCTGCAAATCACAGCTTTGTGCTTCTATTTTATCTAGTTTAGTGACTTTTATTTCATTTTTTATTTCAGTTAATGTAGTCATTATATCTCTCTGTTCCTTTGTAATGATTTGTAAGTCTTCTTTGATGCTTGCTATCTCTCTGTTGAAATTATCATTCAGTTTCTTAAGCATTTTTATAATCATTGTTTGAGCTTCATTTCTGATGGGTTATCTGTCCCCATGTCTTTAATTTGAACTTCTGTTCTCTGGTTTCTAATCTTTGCAGCCTCTCTGGACCCTTGTTGCTGCAGTGTCTTTGGTCTTCATTGTTAATACTGGGAGGGCAGAGGTCTGTGGGGGAGGAATATTTGTGGCTTTGTTTTCTTCCTGTGGCTTCAGGGTTTGTGCAAGGAGTTTGGGCATGATTGGTCCTTTCTGTTCTGGGTTTGCCCTATGCACAGATTCTGCCCTAAGCCTGGGGTCAGTCCTATATCGTGATCTTTTAGATTGCTTTGGTCGAGGGCTGCAAAATACATGCAAAGCCCCCTGTCTCCTTCTTTTTCCTGGCTGGAGCATTTGTGCTGCAGCTTTTCTCTGCCCAGTCACTTCCACTCTTCTGGGATCCAGAGTGAAGTCCAGCCACTGTGTTTTTCAGACTGGTATGCACCTCCTGGGCCCACAGTGATGTGGTTGAGGTATCTCATGTCCCTGCCTTCGAGTCTCCTTTCCTCTGTCCCCCAGAGATAAAGTGGGGTCCGGCATGCTCTCCTGCCGCCTTCTCCTTCCTCCCTCCCCCAGAGATAGAGTTCCAAATGGTGACCAACATGTGGCTGCGTCAAAAGGCAAAGAGCATCCCCTGCTCTTCTCCTTTTGTTTCTCCTTTGTTTAACCCTCTGCCTGCCTGGAGGTACCTTAATATGATGAGTGAGTTTCTTACCTGTTATTGTGCATTGCGTAGAGGGTCCTTGGTTGAGGTATAGGTTTTTTATTAGTTGCAATCTCCAGAGGAGTTTTTCAGAGGTACTTCTCACTTCACCATTTTGTTCCCATCTGAGGATGTTATTTTCTGAGCCTATGATTATCTTTTGCCTTTTCAATGACTTCTGTCCTTGGGTTATCTCTTCTCTTGCATAGTAGTATTTCTTTTTTAACTAGATTTTGACATCCTTTAGTTTCTCCAACCTTGAAAGTTTTCCTTTGAATTCTTATCCAGACACTTTACCTCATTAAGGCGTGTCCTAACCTGCCCTGTTTAGAGATATGTTCCCAGATTTTAGAGCAATGCTTAGCCTATATTAGTCATTCAATAACTATTTGTAGAATGAGTGAATGAATCTCTCTGTTCTCCTCCATAAACACACTTTTTGAAATGGTTGTCTATATACTTCTTTATTGCTACCACCTCTTAACTTCACTGCACTCATTAGCCTATTCACATTGGGCTTCCACCATCATAACCTAACTGAAATTTCTCTTATTAATAGGAGAAGGGAATTCTATGTTGTTAAATACAATGGCCACCTTGCTCACTTCAAATTCCTGTTTTTATTAAGATTTGTCACAGTTTGTCACTTCTTTCTTCTTGAAAATTTTCCCCTCTCTTTTCCTGAGACACCACAGTCATAGAAGACCTGTAGGTTTGTCCCTGTATCATGGGCTTCTTCTTCTCATACTTCTTTTGTTAGTTCTCTTCCTCTCCGTATTGGAGTTCCTAGGGACTTGGACTTGGCCCTTTTCTCTTTTTATATGTCTTCTCTAACTTAGGGGCCTTAAGTGATTTTGTCTGCTCTCATGTCTTCTATCTGAAAACTACTAATTTAAACTCTTTAGCCCAAACTATTCTTCCAGGCTCTACATTTATACACCCAACTGCCTACATGATACCTCTACTAAGATATGATATAGACATTTCAATTTTAACATGTCCAAAACAAAAATACTGTTTTTCTCTCTCCTCTCCTTGAAATCCATCTCTGCCCCAGTCTCTTCCTTTTCAGAAAGCTCCAGAGATAGTGTATGGTTTCTGTTTGATTATTTTCTTTTCCTTACTCCCCATACCCAATGCAATAGTCAGTCAATCTAATTCTATTTACAACATATATCTCAGATTTATCTGTAGCTGTCTGATTCCACTGTCATCACTCTCCTCTAAGCTACCATCTCTGTCCTGGAATAATGCAACCGTACCTAAACAAATGTTCATTTTCTATCCTTGCTGCCATATAATTCAAGCTCCACAGAGCAACCAGAATAAACATTTAAAACCAAATTTCTGGACCTTGAATTCTTTCCAAGTTGGAACAACCCCATTCCTCCCAGGTCCTCTCTTCTTATAACTATCAGGCTCTGGACATAACACAACAAACAAGCATAGGAAGACTCTGAAGGTGGAAAAAAAAAGACAGACTGCTTAGGAACTTTGGGACTTGAGTAATAACACAACAGTGAATTTCATGGGTTTTCTTAATGCCTTCCATATATCTTGATGGGACAAAGCATTGAAGAAACCTCCAACTCTAAAGTGTCAACAGGCATGCATGTGTACATGCATGCACGTGCATACACACACACACACACACACACACACACACACACACACACACCCCTCCAAGAAAAGCCTGTTCCTTCTGTACAAAGGCCCAGAAAAACAATGGTCTAACAGCTTTTTGGCTTTTTGAACATTAAACTCCCTACCAACAACATCAAAAGACAGGAAAGAAAACCTATATAATCCTTGCTAACAGATGTCACCCCAATAAGTCTAACAATAAAAATAAATTTAAAAATTAAAAAAAAGAAAAAGTTCTCTTTTGCATTTTGCATTTCTACCCAGGAGAGGAAGCTTACCAAGAACCCTCACAGAAGATTTCTCAGGTCCCATTGGCTAGGATTAAATCACATACCCACCCATTAGTTGCAAGAAGGTAGGGAAAGTGAGCTTTCCTAGCCTCTGTGATGAAAAGTGCTCTCTGTCAACAAAGAAAGGGGCTCAGAATGCTTTGGGGTAAGTACTTGTCACACCTTCTAAATTAGGTTTTCTTATGTTATTCTGAATTATGACACTCTAGTTGTTTCCTTTATGGAATCTATCTCAGTTTTAATGTATTTCTGCATTTGGTTCTTTGCTTATTTATTCCAAATCTACCTTCTGGTACCTCATGGGGAGGCTTCATGAGGGCAAGAATTATATCTGTATTTCACTGTTTTATTCTCAACATTTAGCACATTGCCTGGTACAGAATAGGAGTTCAAATATCTTGTATAATAAATTAATGAAGGTAAAAATATCTTTCGATTTTCTTCATATATGAAAGACAATTTGACTAAGTGTAAAATTCTTGGGTCACAACCATTTCCATTCAAAACTATAGATATAGATCTATTGGTTTTTGGCATTTGGTGTTACAGGGAAGGTCAGCTTGATTTGTAAGCAACCTGTTTTGTCTGTTAAAGGAACTCTATATTTTGAACTAATTGTAGATTTACAGGAAGTTAAAAAGATAGTAGAAAGAAGTCGAATGTACCTTTCACCCAGTTTTCCCAACTGACATTGGTATAAAATATGTACACATGTGTAACCACCATTGCAATCAACATACAATCCTATTCCATAACCACAATGATCCCCTGATGCTATGCCTTTATAGTTACATTCATCCCTTTCCCATCTCCTACAATTCCTAACCCTTGGCAGCCAATCTGTTCTTCATCTCTGTAATTTTGTCTTTGGATAATTGTGATATAAAAGGAATTACATGTACATCATATACAAAAATAAATTCAAAATGGATTAAAAATTTAAATGTAAGACATGAAACCATAAAATTTCTAGAAGAAAACATAGGCAGTAAACTCTCTGACATTGTTCTCAGAAATATCTTTTTTATTATCTCTCCTTGTGCAAGGGAAACAAAAGCAAAGATAAATAATTGAGAATACATGAAACTAAAAACTTTCTAGATAGCAAAGAAAAACATCAACAAAACTAAAAGACTGAATGGGAGAAGATATTTGCAAATGATATTTCTGATAAGGGGTTAATATTCAAAACACAGAAGGAATGCATACAACTCAACCTAAAAAAACAATTTGATTAAAAATTAAATAGAGGACCTGAATAGACATTTCATAAAAGAAGACATACAGATAGCCAATAGACATGTGAAAGGATGTTCAACATCACTAATAATTAGGGAAATGCAAATCAAAACCAAAATGGAATATCACCTCACAAATGTCAGAACAGCTATTATCAAAATGTCAAAAAAATAAGTCTCCAGTCAAGATGGCAGAATAGGTAAATGCTATGCTCACCTCCTCTCAGGACCACATCAATTACAACTGAACTACAGAACAACTATCATCGAGAATTGCCTGAAGTCTAGCTGAACCAACACCTATGGATGTACAGAAGAAGCCACCTCAAGGTAGGAGGGGCAGAGACACAGAAAGAGCTGGTTCCACACCTGTGTGATGTTTAAAAATCGAGATGGATATCTTGGCTGCAGAGGTCCCCCATAGAGGATCAAGGAGTACCAGCCCCACACCAGGTTCCCAGCTCATAATTCCACTGCTGAGGAGTGAAGTTCCTGTAACTTTTGGCTGTGAAAACCAGTAGATATTGTGACCGAGTCAGCTGGAAGGCAGCTAAAATCTTACACACTCCCCTTAAATGACCTGTGCACAGACTTACTCGCTGTCAGACCCATTCACTCTGAGCTCCAGTGCTGGAGCAGCAGCTTAAAAGGCTCCAGGAACTTATGGGGAGGAACTGAATTGTCTGACATCAGGGTGAAAACTGGAAGGGCAGCTTTCTCCCAAAGGGAAGAACTGGAGGGAGCCATTGTTTCTTTGTTAAGCCCTCCTCCTCCTTGTCTTCAGACACAGGCAGACACCATAGCTGAATCTCCATCAACCTGGCTACCACCTTTCATCACCCTGCCCTAGTGATTCCCTGAGATTCCTCCCCACTCAACTTTTGGCTTCCAGTGGCTTTTATATACAACCTGTTTTAGCTCATGCTGCAGACATTTATAAAATCTCTCAAAGGTTCACAAAACCTAAACAAGCAGCATCTGGCTTTGGCATATCCTGTACCTCTGGCTGAGCAGCCCTTACCCTGGCACTAGCAGCAGCTGGCCTCAGTTTGCAAATTGGCCTATTGAGTCTCCTCCAAGCCCAGTGCAGGTAGTGGCCATCTTTAGATTGCTTTTTGGCTTATATCAGGTGACCTGGAGAAGGGCACAGGCTGTAACTAAACTTGGCCTGTAGTGGATCCCCTCCCAGTTACCCCAGGGCTGGCATGCCTGATGGCCAGCTCCAGAACAAGGTAGCATCACTCAGCTGACTCCAAGGATGACACACCTGAAGGGCAGATTGGGCAGGTGCCAGAGCCCCGCTAAAGCCAACCCTTCTCTGTAGGGTCAGCCCTTACATCACAGCTCATCTGCTGTAGTCACAGCCATTCTTCACAACCAATCACGTTGAGGGTCAATCCCTCCCATTGATATGCAAATAGCAAGCAAGCCTCAACTACAATAGGAGGGCACACAAACCACACAAAGGACATACCTGGAACATCAGGCTGTGGTGATGAGGGAGATTGTACCACTGGGTCCCACAGGACACCTACTATATAAGGCCACTCCACTAAGACTGGGAGGCATAAGAGCCTGACTTAATTCAGAGAAACAAACACAGGGAGGCAGCAAAATGGAGAGACAAGAAATATGTCCCAGATAAAAGAACAGAGCAAAGCTCTGGAAATAAAAGTAAACAAAATGGAGACAAAAATACAATCGCTGAAATGAAGACTACATAGGGAATCAGCAGTAGATTAGATGAAGCAGAGAATTGAATCAGCAATTTAGAAGATAAGGTAGCCCAAAACACCAAATTAGAACAGAAAAAAAATCCAAAAGATAAGGATAGTTTAAGGGTCCTCTGGGACAACATCAGGTGCAAAATTTGCATCATAGGGGTGCCAGAAGGAGAAGAGAGAGCACAAGGAGTTGAAAACCTATTTGAAGAAATAATGACAGAAAACTCCCCTAACCTGGTGAAGGAAACAGGTATAAAACAATCCCAGGAAGTGCAGAGAGTCCCAAAAAAGATGAATCAAAACAGACCCACACTTAGACACATTATTATTAAAATGCTAAAGTTTAAAGACAAAGAGAGAATCTTAAAAGCAGCAAGAGAAAAGCAATTAGTTACCTACAAGGGAGCTCCCATAAAACTATCAGTTGATTCCTCAACAGAAACTTTGCAGGCCAGGAGGGGTTGGCAGGAAATATTCAAAGTGATGAAAAACAAGGACCTAGAACCAAGATTACTCTACCCAGCAAAGCTATCACTTAGAATTGAAAGACATAGAAAGACCTTCCCAGACAAGAAAAAGCTAAAGGAGTTTATCACCACCTAATCAGTATTACAAGGAATGTTAGAGAGACTTGATTAAGAAGAAAAAGAAGAAAACAAAGAAGATCGCATATATGAATAATAAAATGTCAATAACTACATATCTATCAACAATCACTTTCAATATAAATGGATTAAATGCTCCAGCCAAAAGACATGGCACCAGAATGGATAAGAAAAAAATACCCTTATATATACTGCCTACAATAGACTCACTTCAGATCAAAACACACACATAGACTGAAAGTAAAGGAATGGGGAAAATATATTTCATGAAAATGGTAACAAACAAATAGAAAAAGCTAAGGTAGCAATACTTATACCAGACAAAATAAACTTTAAAACATAGGCTATAACAAGAGACGAAGGGTGACCCAGTAATCCCACTTCTGAGTATTTATCTCAAGGAACCCAAAACACTACTTCAAAGAGATGTGCACATTCATATGTTTATTGCAGGATTATTTACAATAGCCAAAATGTGGAGGCAGCCTGGGTGCCCATCGATTGACGAATGGATCAGGAGGAGGTAGTACAAATACATAATGAAATATTGCTCTGCCATGGAAGGCAATGGGTTCTTGACATCTGCAGAGGCATGGATGGACATGGAGGCTATTGTGCAGAGTGGAGTATGTCAGACAGAGAAAGACAGTGTGTGTGTGTGTGTGTGTGTGTGTGTGTGTGTGTGTGTATGTGTGTGTGTGTGTGCGCGCGCGCGCACGCGCCATCAAGATGGTGGCATGAGAGGACACTCTTAAAACATCTCCTAGAAAATACAACACTTAAAAGCAAAAATCCAACCAGAGAATCTGTAAGTGGCGTATAACCTTGTCTGAGAGAACCACTCATCACAAGAAAATAACTAAAGTTCAGAGATAGGGAAGCGAACAGGAGTGGGGAAGAAGACAGATAGGAGTCACAGTTCATGGCCCAATGCCCAGCAAAAGAGGGAGTAAGCTGGGAACCTGGGAACACTGGCTGAAACACAGCATGACCCTGACAAGGGCAGAGGCATTGGAGACTGAAGTGGGAGCAACCCTGGGTGACCTAGGCCCTGAATATATGGTCTTGGGTGAGTTAAAGCCTGAGCAGTGGTGCCATACATGGTGCCTTACATGGCTGTGGGCAGACTAGGGCCACAGCTGGAGTGCATGTGTAGGTACACATCAGGTCTAGAGGAGCTCAGAGCCAGGAGCAGAGGGTCACAGCAGTGCTGATCCAGCCACAGGGCGGCCCTGGGTGAGCTGAGGACTGAGAACCAGGTTCGTCGAAATGCTGATTAAGGAAGCTCACAATCCCAGGCAAGGAATGGATCTGGGGGAAGAGAGAAAGACAGGTACACATCTGCAGTGGTCCTTTCTGCTCTTGGCAGGCAGAAGAGATTGGGTTGTGGCAGAAAACAGTGCCCAGGTCACGTAGCAGTTGCAATCAGCACTGCCCTCACAGCCAGGTGAAACCTATGAATGTAGAGCCTGGTGGCTTCCTCTATCTCCCAAGGCTCACCTCCACAACTCCACCTAGAGCCTGCAGTCAGCCACAAAAAGGGAAACTGTCATTACATGGTGCCATAAAAAAGGCTACACATGCTCTTTTCCCAACAAACCCTGTCCTCACCCTTTCAACTGAAACTGGAAGGGAAACTCAGGAAAACTGCAACACACAGGCATGGCAGACCCAACCACAGGGCAGTTCTGGGTGAGCTGAAGACTGAGAGACAGGGCCCTGGAAGTGATGACCAGGAGATATCACAGTCCCAGGTGAGGCCTGGGTTCAAGAGAGGAGAGAAGGACAGACTCATGGATACACATATGCAGCAGCCCTTTATGCTTTTGGTGGGCAGATGGGATTGCATTGTTGCTACAGCCAGTGCCTGGGACAGTGTGTGATCTTGAGTTATGCAGCAGTTGCAATCAGCACTGCCCTCACAGCCAGGTGAAACATATGGGTATAGAGCTTTGTGGCTTCCCGTGACTCTTTCCCAAGGCTCACCACCCTAACTCCATGTAGAGCCTGCAGTCAGCCACAAAAAGGGAAACCACCATTACACAATGCTGTCAACAAGGTTGCATCTGCTGTTGTCCCAACAAATCCCACCCTCACCCTTCCAGCTTAAACTGGCTGGGGGCTCAGGGAAACTGCACCATAAAGGCACAACAGCTCCAGCCTGCACTGGGATTCCAGAGGCATAGAATATTATTGCCTAACCATCCTCCCAAGACATTAAGGCAACTGGATAAAAGTGGAGAAGCCCACTTTCCAGGGAATCTCCCAGTGTGGGAAGACTGAATAGACAAGATAGAATATAGTAAGGTATAACAGCATCACCAACTGGGAAGCAAAAGAAAGACCTCTCCATATTTGCCAGGGAAAAAGCCCTTATGCCCAGGAAAAGAACAACGAGTATCCTAGGGAACAAAGCTGCATAGAAAAAAAAATGAAAATTCTCCATAAATGGAACTAGAAAATATGGGATTATATATCTAAATGACACAGAATTCAAGACTGCAATTCTAAAAACACTCAGAGTGATAAAAGAAATTTGGCAGAGCACACAGAGGGAGCTAAATGATTTTAGAAAGGAAATCTGTGAACAAAAGGAATACATTAACAAATAAATTGAAACCATATGTATGTATGTATATAAACCAAAGAAAAATTCTGGAGATTAACAATGCAATAAAAGAAATGAAAATGGAATTAACTAGCATAGGAAGCAGGGCCGAGCAGATGGAAGAAAGAATTACTGATATAGAAGATAGGGATATGGAAATGTCACAGAATAAAGAAAAGGGAGATTTTAGAGTAAAAAGAAATGAAAGAACTATACAAGAAATATCTGACAGCATTAGAAAGAAAATCATAAGAATAATAGAAGTTTCAGAAGAGGCAGAGCAGAAATCCAAACAGCTTAATAAAAAAAAAAGAAAATAGAAGATGAGAACTTTTCCAAACCTTCTAAAAGAACTGAAACACCAAATCCAAGAAAAAAACAAAAACAAAAACAGGACCCTTAACTACGCGAATTCTAGCAGATCTTCTTCAAGCACATTATACTGAAAATGTTAAAGTTCAAGGACAAAGAAAGAATCCTCAAGGCAGCCCAGGAAAAGAGGATCATAACCTATAAAGGAAATCCCATGAGGCTGTCATCAGACTTCTCAACAGAAACTTTACAAGTCATGGGGAATTGGAATCAAATATTTAAAATACTAAACAAAACAAAACAAAACAAAAACAAACAAACAAAAAAACCAGCCAAGAATAATTTATGCAGAAAACTTATCCTTTAAATATGAAGGAGGAGTTCCCTGGTAGTGTAGTGGCTTAGGCTTCGGCGCTGTCAACGCTGTGGCCTGGGTTTGATTCCCAGCCAGGGAACTACCCATATTAAAAAAAAGAAAAAAAGAAAAAAAAAAGAACACAAATATGAAGGAGGAATAAAGACATTTTCAGGAATACAGAAGGTGAAGGAACTCTCTAACACTAAGACAGCATTTCAGGAAATACTGAAGGAGGCTATTTGACCTGAAACAAAAAGTCAAAATAAATGGGGTAAAATTGGTACAACAAAAACATAAAAGGAGAGGAAGTAAAGGTTTAAATTTCCAAAACAGAATGGAGATAGAAAACATGCTTAAGAAAACGAGCCATTACATATACAAATCTTTCTTTTTCATAAACTTTATGGCAACTATTCAATAAAAAAGCCTCAGAACTAAGACAAATAACAACAAAAAAGATAAACAGAAGGAAAAATAATAGAACACCATCAAAGTATAAAACAAACAAACATACAAACAAAAAACTGACAGAGAGAAAAAAGCAGAGGAAAAATCAAGAAACGAAGATACCAAAAATCAGAAAATAAAATGGTTATAGGGAATCCTCACATATCAATCAACACTCTAAATGAAAATGGACAGAAAAGAGTAGTAGACTAAATTAAAAAAGAAAACCCATACACATGCTGTCTCCAAGAGACACACCTCAGCCACAAGGACAAACATAGACTCAAAGTGAAAGGGTGGAAAACAATATTCCAAGCAAATTGCATATAGAGAAAAGCAGGAGTGGCCATAAATATATGTGGTGAAACAGACTACAGGATAAAAAATGTAATAAGAGTAAAAGATGGGCATTTCATAATGATAAAGTGAACAATACAACAAGAAGACATGACACTCATTAATATATATGCCCCCAATCAGGAAGCAACAAAATTTACAAGTCAAATAATAACAGATCTAAGAGGAGAAACTGACAAAAACACAATTATAGTTGGGGACTAAAATACCCCCTTTACAGCCATGGACAGGTCATCCAAACACAAAATAAATAAGGAAATATCAGCTTTAAATTATACAGTACAGCAATTGGACATAATTGACATTTACAGGACACTTCATCCTACAATACAGACTATACATTCTTTTCTAGTGCACATGGAATATTCTCAACGATAAACCATATGCTAGGGCACAAAACTAACCTCAGCAAATTCAAGAAGATTGAAATCATACCAAGTGTATCCTCAGAAAACAAAGCTTTGAAACTGGAGATCAAGTGCAAAAGGAAGGCAGCAAAAAACACATATATGTGGAGATTAAATAACATGCTATTAAAAAAAATGACTGGATCAAAGAAGAAATAAAATAAGAGATTTAAAAATGCATAGAAACTAATGACTATGAAAATACAATGTACAAATATCATTGAGATGCATCAAAAGCAGTAATAAGAGGGAAATTGATATCATTACAGGCCTATCTCAGAAACAAGAAATATCACAAATAAACAACTTAACATCCCTCATTTAGAACTGTAAAAGGAATAACAAAACAATAAGCCAAAGTTAGCAGAAGGGAAATAATAATAATCAATGCATAATTAAATGAAATAAAGAACAGAAAAATAATAGAAAAAAATTAATGCAACAGAGAACTGGCTCTTTGAAAAAAATGAATAAAATTTGCAACCCCCTGGCTAGACTCACCAAGGGGAGGTGGAATACACTCATAACCAAAATTAGAAATGAAAGTGGAGAAATTATGACTGATACCAGAGAAATACAAAAGATCATTAAAAAAATATTGTGAAGGACTATATGACACCAAATTTAACAACCTTGAAGAAATGGACAAATTTCTAGGAACATATAGTCTACCTAGACTGAACCAAGAATAAGTGGACAACCTAAATAGACCAATCCACAGTAAGGAAATTGAAACAATTACCCAAAACCTTTCCAAAGGCAAAAGCCCAGGATCAGACAGCTTCACCAATTAGTTACTGAAAGCATTCAAAGAGGAATTAATGCACCACAAACTCTTCCAAAATATTGAAAAAGAGACAAGGCTTCCCACTCATTCTATGAGGCCAACATTACCTTAATACCAAAACTTGGTAAGGATAACACACACACACACACACACACACACACACACACACACACACACAGAAAACCCATAGACCATTATCTCTGATGAACACAGATGCAAAAATATTAAACAAAATACTAGCAAATAGAATACAACAATGCATTCAAAATATTATATGTCATGATCAAGTGGGATTCAACCCAGCAGCACAAGGATGATTCAACATATGAAAATCAATCAATGAGATAACACCACATAAACAAACTAAAAGATAAAAACCATGATTATATCAAGTGATGAGAAAAAGCACTTGACAAGATATAACATTCATTTATGATCAAAACACTTAATAAAATGGGTATAGAATGAAAGTACCTCAACTTAATAAAGGCCATATATGACAAACCCTCAGCTAATATTATACTGAAGTGGGGAAAACTGAAGCCTATTCTCCTAAAATCAGGAGTAAGACAGGGATGTTCCCTGTAGCCACTGCAATTCAATATATTATTGGAAGGTTTAGCCAGAACAATCAGGCAAGAGAAGGGAATAAAAGGCATCCAAATTGGGAGAGAAAAAATTAAACTGTTACTTTTTGCAGATGAAATGATATCTTCATATAAAAAAACTGTAGGAAACAATATCTGAACACAGTAAAGTCGCAGGATACAAAATCATCTACAAAAATTAATTGCATTTCTATATCCTAATAATAAAACTTCAGAAAAGTAAATGAGAAAAACAATATCTTTTGAGGTAGCAACAAAAAGAATAAAATACCTAGGAATAAACTTATGAAGGAATGTGAAGAACTTATATACTGAAAAATATCAGACATTACTAAAAGAAATTGAAGAGGACACAAAGAAATGGAAAGATATTCCATGTTCATGGATTGGAAGAATTAACATAGTTAAAATGGCCATATTACCCAAACCAATATACAAATATAATGCAATTCCCATAAAAACCCCAAAGACATTCTTTCAAGAAATAAATTAAAAAATCATCAGATTCATATGGAACTACAAAAGACCCAAATCTCCAAAGCAATCCTACAAAAAAGAGAGTAAGTCTGGAGGCATCATATTTCCCGATTTTGATCTATACTACAAAGCATCAATAATCGAGACAGCTTGGTATTGGCAGAAGAATAGATACACAGACCAATGGAACAGAATTGAAAACCCAGAAATAAACTCAGAAATATATGGAAAGATACTTTTTGAGAAAGGAGTGAAAAATATACAATGCAGAAAGGAAAGCCTCTTTAGTAAATGCTGCTGGAAATACTGGAAAACCACATGCAAAAGAATTTATCTGAATGGCAAACTGTATCCATATACCAAAATTAACTCAAAATGGATTAAAGACCTCCACATAAGACCCAAAACAATAAACTTTATAGAAGAAAATATTGGTACTAAACTTATAGACCTCGGGTTCTGGGAGGACTTCATGAATCTGACCTCAAAGGCAAGGAAAGTGAAAGCAAAAATAAATGAATGGGACTGTATCAAACTAACAAGCTTCTGCACAGAAAAAGAAAGAAAGAAAGAAAGAAAGAAAGAAAGAAAGAAAGAAAGAAAGAAAGAAAGAAGAAAGAAAGAAAGAAGGAAAGAAAGAAAGAAAGAAAAGAAAGAAAGAAAACCCACAGAAAGCAAAGACACAATCAACTGATTGGGAGAAAATGTTTGCAAACAATACCTCTGATAAGAAGCTAATATCTAAAATATATAAAGTACTTCCAAAACTCAACAACATAAAATCAAATGATCCAATTTAAAAATGGTCAGAGGACCTGAACATATACTTTTCCTAAGAACACATACAAATGGCCAAAAGATATATGAAAAAATGCTCAACTTCACTAGGTATTAGGGAAACACAAATCAAAAACACAATGAGATACTACCACACACTTGTGAGAATGACCATTATCAACAAGACAAGAAATAATTAGTGTTGGAGAGGGTGTGGAGAAATAGGAACTCTCATGCAATACTGGTAGGAATGTAAACTGGTATAATGACTATGGGAAACAGTATGGAGGTTCCTCACAAAGCTAAGAATAGAATTGCCATATGACCCGGCAATTTCTCTTCTGGGTGTTTACCACAAAATCTTGAAAACCTCAGTCTGCAAAAATATGTGTACCCCAATGTGCATCACAGCAGTATTTATGGTGGCTAAGTCATGGAAACAATTAAACTGTCCTTTGATAGATGACTGGATAAAGAAACTGTGGTATATTTACACAATGGAATTCTACTCAGCTGTAAGAAAAAATGATATAGGCCCATTTATGACAACATGGATGGATCTTGAGATCATCATGGTAAGTGAAATAAGTCAGATAGAAAATACCAAGAGCTACATGATTCCACTCATATGTGGAACATCAAATTGAAAGCAACAAAGAAAAAAAAAACCTCATGGACACTGTCAATAATTTAGTAGTTACTTCAGGGTACGAGGGGAGGAGTTGGAGGAGAAGGGACAGGGACACAAACATATAGTGATGGAAAGAGAACTGACTCTGGGTGATGAACACATAACCCAACACATAGATGATGTATTGTAGAATTGTACACCTGGAACCTATGTAATTTTTACTGATCAATGTCACCCCAATAAATTTAACAATAAAAACATTTAAAAAAGACAGATGCAGTGTGATTTCACTTACATTGGAATCTAAAGAACAAAATAAACAAACAAAACAGAAACACACTCATAAATACAGAATACGTTTTCATGGTTTCCAGATGAATGGGGTTTGAGGGGATAGATGAAAATTGGAAGGGACTAAGAAGTACAAATTGGTTGTTACAAAGTAATCATGGGTATGTAGGGCAAAGCACAAGTAATATAGTCAATAATACTGTAATAACTGCATAGTATCAGTGAATACAAGATTTATTGGGGTAATAGATGGGAATGAGTTTGGGGAACAGGGTGAAAAAAGTGAAAAGATTAAGAAGTACAAATTGGTAGTTACAAAATAGCTATGGGGATGTAAAGTAATGAATAGAGAATAGAATAAATAATATATTAATAACTATGCATAGTGTCATGTGGATACTAGAATAGTCAGGGTGATTGCTTCTTAAATTTATAAGTGGATGGACCTTGAGATCATCATGCTAAGCAAAATAAACTAGACAAAAAACTAAGAACCATATGACTTCATTCATATGTGTAATATAGAACTGAAAGCAACAAAGAAACAAAAACTCATGGACATAATCAATAGTTTAGTGGTTATCTGAGTGTAAGGGGTGAGGGGGTGGAAGAGGTTGGAGGAGGTGGGAGAGGAGGGAGGGGGAGTCAAGTACATGGTGATGGAAAGAGAACTGACTCTGGCTAGTGAACCCATAATGTAACACATAGACAATGCACTGTAGAATTGTACACGTGAGACCTATGTAATTTTTGCTAACCAATGTCATCTCAATAAGTTTAACAATAAAAAATATTTAAAAATGTATAAATGTCTAACCACTATGCTATAAACTGAAATTAATATAAAATAACATTGAGTGTCAAAGTAAATAAACAAAGTGTAAAAGTACCTTAAAATAAATAAAGAATAAACACAGACACAAAGTTCAAAAAATTAGAAACGTTGGTAAGGATGTGAAGAAAAGGGAATCTTTGCACCCTGTTGGTTGGAATATAAATTGGTGCAACCATTATGGAAAACAGTATAGAGGTTCTTGAAAAAATTAAAAATAGATCTACTTATGACCCACCAATTCCACTTCTGGGTATTTATCCAAAAAAATCCAAAACACTAATTTAAAAATATATGTATATGCACCTTTATGTTCACTGCAGCATTATTTACAATAGCCAAGGTATAGAAGCAACCACAGTGCCTATGAGTAGAAAATTTAATAAAAAAGAAGTGATGTATGTATGATATATAATATATATGGTATAATATAATATATACTACATAATATATAGTATCATATGTAATATGTAAATATGGATGGTCAATAGATATATAAAAAGATGTTCAATATCAATAATTATCAGAGAAATGCAAATTAAATCCACAATGAGGTATCACCTCACACCTGTCAGAATGGCCATCATCCAAAAATCAACAAACAACAAGAGTTGGCAAGGATGTAGAGAAAAGAGAACCCTCCTGCACTGTTGGTAGAATTGCAAATTGGTACAATGTCACATAGTACATGTCTGGAAAGTATGCTAGTTTTTTATAGACAGCAAATATATATATTGTCAATATAACATTGTCATAGTACACGGTTGGATACTTTTTCCTTTCTGTTTGAGTGTTTTCTGCTACCTTATCTTCTAAATCAGTGATTTGATCATCTGCTTCATCTAATCTACTGTTGATATAATCTAATATATTCTTCATTTCACTTATTGTATTATTGATTTCTTACTCTATGTTTCCTATCTCCATTTTTATGTTTTCTACCTCCGTGTTCATGTTCTCCCTGAGTTCATTGAGCATTCTTGTAAGCAGTGTTTTGAACTCTGCATCTGGTAGATTGCTTGTCTTTTTTTCATTATTTTTTTACTGGAACTTTGCTGTATTCTTTTATTTGGGATATATTTCTTTGTTTCCACATTTTGTCTAACTGCCTGTTTCTATGTATCAAGTAGGGCTGCTATGTCTCCTGGTCTTTGTAGAGTGGCCTTATGTAGTAGGTGCGCTGTGGGTATTAGTGGTGCAGTCTTCCTGGTCACCTTAGCCCAGTACTCTGGGTATCCTCCTTGCCTGGGTTATGTGTGCCCTCCTGTTGTAGTTGAGCCTTGGTTGCTGTTTGCACCTCAGTGGGAGAAATTGATCTTCAGATTATTGGTTGTGAGATTTGGCTGTGACTAAAGTGGAGAATCTGTGGTGCAAGAGCTCACCCTACAGAGCAGAGTTTGCTTTAGCAGGGCTCTGGTGCCTGCCAATTGTGCCCTTTGGGTGTGTCATTTCCCAAGGTGGCTGGGTTATGCTCCTGCTACGTTGAAGCTGGCCACCAGCAATTTCAATCTGGGGTACCCCCCAGAAGGGACCCTCCCCCACAGGCCAATTTCAGTCACAGCCTGTGCCCTGCCCAAGACCTCCTGGGATGAGCCACAAAGCAACTTGCAGATGGCCACCATCCATGCAGGACTTGGAGGTGCCTTGAGAAGTCAAGCCATGAACTGAGGTTGGTTTTAGCTAGTGCAGGGCTTAAGGTTAATGAGCCAGAGGTATGGAACACACTGAAGCCAGATACTGCTTGTTTGAGTTTTGTGAACCTTTGAGAGGTTTTAGGAAAGTCCTCAGCATGATACAGGGCAGAAAATTTATACAGAAAAAGCTACTAGAAGCAGCTTAGGTGTGCCCAAAATTTGGGTCGAGCAGGATCTCAGGGAATTAAGGTGAAGGAACAGTGTTAACAAGTTAGGTGGAGGCTCAGATATAGGGGCTGCCTTTGTCTGCAACCTGAGAGGGAGGTGGACTCAACAAAGAAACAATGGCTCCTGCCAGTTTCTCTCCCCAGGAGAAAGCTGCTTCTTTAGCCCTCACCTTGAAGCCAGACAGTTCAGTCCCTACCCATAAGTTCCTGTTGCCTTTGAGCTGCTGCCCCAGCACTAGAGGTAAGAGCGTGTGAATTGGTCAGTAAGACTGTGTGCCACCTGCAACAAAATGGATAGACCTGAAGATCATCATGCTTAGCAAAATAAGACAGACATGAAAAACAAAAAACTCTATGACTTCACTCATATGCAGAATATAAAACTGAAAGCAACAAAGAAAAATAAAAAACCAAAATGAGTAAACAAATAACCCATGGACACAATCAATAGCTTAATGGTTATTTGGGGATGAGTGGGAAGGGGAGGGGAGAAGGGAGAGGGGGTGGGACCTTAGGGAGGGGGAGCTAAATATATGGTGATGGAAAGAGAAGTCACATTTGGTGGTGAACTTGTGCAACGAGTTGACAATGCACTGTAGAGTTGTATGACTGAAACCTATGTAATCCTTGCTAACAGCTGTCACCCCAATAAGTATAACAATAAAAATAAATTTAAAATTAAAAAAGAAGACTGTGTGCAGGCCCTTTAAGAGAAGTGCCATGGACTGCAGCTGCCCTCCAGCACACTCAGCAACGATCTCCACTGGCTTTCATAGCCAGAAGTATTAGGAATTCTGTCCCCAGCCTGAAACCCTGGGCTGGGGAGCCTGGTGTAGGGCTGGAACCACTCACTTCTCTGGGGGTACCTCCACAGCCAAGCTATCCCTCCCAATTGTTAATGGTCACATGGGGGTGTGAGGCCAGCCTGTTCTCCATCTTTACTCTTGCCTGTCTCAAGGTGGCTTCTTTTGTATATTGTTAGCTGTAGGACTTCTGTTCAGCTAGACTTCATGTGATTTTCAATAATGGTTGTTTTGTAGTTTAGTTGTAATTTTGATATGGTCCTGAGAGGAGGTAAGCAGTGTTTACCTACTCCGCCATATTGACCAGAACTCTGGATGCCTTTATTATTATTATTATTATTATTATTATTATTATTTTGTCTGATTGCTATGGCCAGGACTTATTATTTTGTCTGATTGCTATGGCCAGGACTTTTAGTACTATGTTGAATAAAAGTCGTGAAAGTGGACCTCCTTGTTTTGTTCCTGATCTTAAGAAAAACACCATTGAGTATGATGTTAGCTGTAGGATTGCCATATATGTTCTTTATTATGTTGAGATATGTTCCCTCTATCTTTTGTCTGTCTCCTAATTGAATTGTATAATTTTGACTGTTGAGTTTCGTGACTTCTTTTATTAGAAAAACTCCTGTAGCAGATATGTGGTTTGCAAATGTTTTCTTCCAGTATATATATTGTTTTCTCATCCGCTTACCAAATTTTTTTTGTGTAGCAAAATTTTAAAATTTTGATGCAGTCCAATTTGTTGATATTTTTCTTTTGTGGATCATGCTTTTGGTGTAAAGCTTAGGAATATTTCACAAAGCCTTAAGTTTTGAAGACTTTCTTCTATGTTTTCTTCTAAGATGATTATAATTTCCATTTTGTATTTAAACCTGTGACCCATTTTTTTTTTTAGTTAATTGTTGTATAAGGTTTGGAATTTAGGTTCAGTTTTCTCTATTTGCTTATGGATAACCAATTTCCCCAGAACCATTTGTTGAAAAGCCAATCTTTTCTCCATTGAACTTATTTTGCATCTTTGTCAAGAAATTGTTGGCTGAACTTTTGTGGGTCTATTTCTGGGTTCTCTATTGGTTCCATTGATCTATGTGTCTATCTTTCCACCAATAACACACACAGTCTTGAGTATTGTAGCTGTATTACATGTCTTGGAATTAGGTGGAGCGAGTCCTCCAATATTTTTATTCTTTTCTAAAATTATTTTATTTTTTATACTTCCTTTGTCATTTTGTTATAAATTTCAGAATAAACTTGTCAGTATGTACCTCTTACTGGGGTTTTGATGAGAATTACAGTAAATATGCATGCCAATTTTAGGAGAATTGACATCTTTACTAGGTTTTCCATAGTATTACCTTTATTAATGCATATCTTAAAATTTATTTCAATGGTGTTCTGTAACTTTCAGTATACAGGTCTTGCAGTTCTTTCCTTAAGCTTATTTCTAAGTATTTTAATCTTACTGATACTTTCATAAATGAAACTGTTTTCTTAATTTCATTTTTAAACTATTTATTGCCAGTCTATGAAAAAACAATGGATTTTTATATTATGGATCTGTGTCCTGTGATCTTGATGAACTTGTTTATTAGTTCTAACATTGTTGTAGGTTATTTAGAAATTTCTATATACAAGATTATATAATTTGTGAATACATGTAGTTCAATTTCTTCCATTTCAATCTAGATGCTTTTTATTTCTTTGCTTGCCCAGTTACAGTGGATAGAACCTCCAGTACAATGTTAAATAAAAGTGATGAGAATGGACATCCTTGTCTTGTTCCTGGTCTCAGAGAGAAACATTCATTCTTTTACTATTAAGTATGATATTAGATGTATATTTGTTATAAATGGCCTTTATCAGGTTGAAAAAGTTCCATTTTATTCCTAGTTTGCTGAGGTTTCTTATTGTGAAAGGGTATTGGATTTTGTGAAATAGTTTTTCTATGTCTATTGACATGACCATATCATTCTTGTTCTTTGTTTTATTAATATGATGTATTACATTCTTTGATTTTTTTGTATATTAAAACAACTCTGCATTCCTATGCTAAATCCCACTTGGTCATGGTGTATAATCATTTTTATGTGGTGCTAAATTCAGTTTGCTTGTATTTTGTTGGGAATTGTTACATTCATAAGGGATATTAGTGTGTCGTTTCTTTGCTGCTGCCGCCGCTGACTTTGGATTTGGTATTAGGGTATTATTGGCCTTGTATATTCATTTATAATCCCCTTTATTTCTTTAAGGTTGCTAGTAATTTCCCTCTTTTCATTCCTGATTCTAGTAATTGGATTCTTTATTTATCAGCCTAGCTAAAGGTTTGTCAATATTGTGGATCATTTTAGTTAACCAATTATTGATTTATTGATATTCTATATTGTTTATATATCTGTATTATTTATATATTCTGTATTGTTTATATTGTTTATATTTATTTGCACTATACTCTTTATTGTATCATCCTTATGCTTGCTTTGAGTTTAGTTTGGTCTTCTTTACTTAGCTTCTTTTTTTCCATTCCTTTCTATTTTATTCCATAACATTCCATAACATTTTATTCCATTTTATTTCATTCCATTCAATAATATTATATTCCATTTAATTCTATAACATTCCATATCATTCCATTCCATTTTATTTTATTTTATTCCATTCTATTCCATTTTTTTCATTCCTTTTCCTTTTTATTGTTAGGTTTATTGGAGTGACATTGATTAGTAAAAATTACATAAGTCACAGGTATACAATTATACAACACATCATCTGTGTGTTATGTTATGTGTTCATCACCCAGAGTCAGTGCTCTTTCCATTACCATATATTTGACTCCCCCTCCCTCCTCTTCCACTCCCCTCCCCCATACCCTCAGATAACCACTAACCACTAAACTATTGATTGTGTCCATGAATTTTTGTTTCTTTGTTGCTCTCAGCTTTGTGTTACACAAAAGAGTGAAATCATATTGTTCTTGTCTTTTTTTTGTCTGGTTTATTTCACTTTGCATGATGGTCTCAAGGTCCATTCATGTTGTCACCAATGGCCCTATTTCATCCTTTCTTATGGCTGAGTAATATTTCATTGTGTATATGTACCACAGCATCTTTAGCCAGTCATCTATCAAAGGATACTTTGGCTATTTCCATGATTAGGCCACTGTGTATTGTGCTGTGATGAACATTGGAGTCCATATATGCTTTTGGATTAAGGTTTTCAAATTTTTGGGGTAGATACATAAAAGTGACATTGCCATGCCACATAGTAACTCTATTCTTAATTTTTTGAGAAAACTCTATACCCCTCCTCCATAGTAGTTGTACCATTTTGCATTCCCACCAGCAGTGAAGGAGGGTTCCTTTTTTCTCCACATCCTCTCCAGCACTTGTTATTCCTTGTCTTGTTGATTATAGCCATTTGAACAGGTGTGAGGTGGTATCTCACTGTGGCTTTGATTTGCATTTCCCTAATCCTAGTGAAGTTGAGCATTTTTTCATGTATCTGTTGGCCATTTGTATGTCTTCCTGGGAGAAGTGTCTGTTCAGGTCCTCTGCCCATTTTTTAATTGGATTGTTTTTTCTTTTCCTATTGTTGAGCTGTACAAGTTCTTTATATATTTTAGGTATTAGCCCCTTATCAGAAGCATTGTTTGAAAATATCTTATCCCATTCAGTTGGCTGTCTATTTGCTTTGCTAATTGTTTCTTTTGCTATACAGAACCTTTTTAGTTTCACATAATCCCATTTATTTATTTTTGCTTTTACTTCCCTAGCCTTTGATGTCAGGTTCATAGGTTCTTCTTGAATCTAAGGTATGTAAGTTTAGTTCCAAAGTTTTCTTGTATACAGTTTATTGTTTTGGGCCTTATGTGGAGGTCTTTAACCCATTTTGAGTTAATTTTGGAATATGGTGACAATTCGCTGTTCAGAATCATTCTTTCACATGTGGTTTTCAATTTCCCCAGCCTCTTTTACTGAAGAGGCTTTTTTTTTTTTTTTTTTTTTTTTTTTTTTTTCC